>MU779312.1:36791-55446 GCA_026770625.1 Nicotiana glauca | reverse complement strand
TTTGTTATTAATTTATTAAGCATGCCAATTTAGTTTTACTATTATTTCGTTATTTTACTTTTTCGTCAAACACTTTATTAATTATATTTTTATATTATACATACTACATATATTTATATATCCATATATAAGAGCAATTTATATATATACATACATATATGGTTTACAAGAAATTGCATTAAGCAAAAAAATTTTTAAAAAAAAGCCCATTACGCCCGCTAAGCCCACGAGCCCTGCCCGCTAAGCCCAGGACCACAGTGGGCTTAGGCCCGTCACGGGCCGGTTCCACCCATTAGGCCCACCAAGCCCGGGACCGCTAGAGCCCAGGCCCACCAAGCCCGGGACCGTGAAGCCCGACCCGTTAGGCTCGTTTAGGCCCGGGTCCGGCCCACAATGCAGCATTGGACGCTACTGTTCAGATTTCCCACTGCTTCAGAGAAGCAAATCAAGTGGCGGATTTTCTCGCTAAGTTAGCATCTACAAGTGGAAATAGCACCTTCTATTACTCTCTCTAACAACTGCCCAGAGAGGCCAAGGGACTATTTCAACTCGATAGATGGCAACTTCCTTCAATGAGAAGAAGATATGACAAATGTAATTTTTTTGTAAGTTGATTGCCTGTTGTCTTAATGAAAGGATTCTACGCTCTCCTTTCTTTCATTAGTGTAGAGGTAAGGCCCATGTCCCCCCTCTATGATGTACCTTTTTTGTTTATCTATAGACATGGTAGGGGTCCTGCCTAACCCCCCCACACCAAAGGCTAAAGCCGGAAGATGATGGCTTCAATTAAAAAAAAAATCCTAACAACTAATACAGACCCACTTTATTATTTATATATTTACCTTTTTCATTCTTTTTTTTACTAGTCTTATTTTCAATATTGAAAAGTCTCTCCATCAGCAACTTATATATCGACTTATCTTGCTTTATAGTTTCTTACCCTTTGATTTATGCTACTATCTATTGTCTTTTGCACTTTGATTATATTATTTATTTGTGATAGATATCGCTCCTTTTTAGACTACTTTATCATGACTTATACGCTTTCATTACTTTTATTTTCATACTGCATTGAATTGATTGTCCTTATCTGACCTTTTTTTTTGCCATGTTTTCTCTTGATCTGAGGGTCTTTGGAAATAATCTCTCAACCTTTCAAGATAGAGGTAAGGTCTGCATCCCCTCTACCTTTTTAGACCCCACTTTGTAGGTTTTCACTGGACATGTTATTGTTGTATATCAACTTGCCAAATTCTTGAGCTGATTTTATTGTGCTACCTTTATTTTATACTTTTTCATTGAAAACTTGTCATTGATATTCTTAATTAGGGCCTCTCTTTGAAATTTGGCTTTTAGCCCCCAATCTTATTGAGACGATCTTGTGCGGATGGTAGTGTGTACACAGATTTTTCCCCTATCCTGAGGGAATAGAAAGGCTAAAAAATTGGCATCTCTATTCTTTCGCTCCATTTTAGATGATGTATTTCAACTAGGAACGTTAAACAAAAAACTTGTAATGATTTATAAATATTTATGATTATAAATTTTTGACATGAAAGTTCAAAGTCAAATTAAAATTATTTTATCATATAGTAGAAATCTGCAAGTTGTGGTATGGGCTTGTGCCTATACATCTCGGGGAGTGCTAATTGTGCTTATCAAGAAAGGTTAAAGGCCAACTCTGTCTCTCTATATATAGTTCTCTTTAATGGTGGAGCTAAAGTGTTTATTAAAAGTTCAATCAAATTTAATAATTTTGATTCAAACATTATATTTGTCCTTACAATTAGCATAACTATGTCATCAACACAACAAAATAATAAAAGATCAAATGATAGCCAATTTATATATAACATATGAGTTGAATGCGCTATACACTATCACGACCCAAAACCAACTATCGTGATGGTGCCTATCATGAAACTAGGCAAGCCACTACTCAACCATCTAGAAATAAAGTCGGAAGCAATTAATATTTAAGAAAACCTTTTGAAACAAAATTAATCCATAACACAATACAGTCTATCCGAAAATCAGGTTGTCACGGAGTACATGAGCATCTATTCTAGAATATAATCTACTATAATGACTAGGGAATAAGAATTGAAATACAGATAAAGATAATAAAGGAGAGTCAAGGCCTGTGAACGTCATGCAGCTACCTCGATAGTCTCCGAAATCTGACTCTTCAATCAACAACCGCCGTGTTCGGAAGCACCTAGATCTACACACAAAGTGTAGGGTATAGCGTGAGTACAACCAACTCAATAAGTAGCAAATCCAACCTATAGACTGAAAGATAGTGACGAACTCAACCAGCACAGTTCAATATAGAAATAACAGTGTAGAAAATAGGAATGCTTTCAAGTTCAATAAATAGTTCAAAACAGGAAAAATAGATCAAATCTCAATGATATGAACAATATAACTCTTCTACTTCTACATGTCAATGCAAATGCTGTATGTGATGCACCATGTTGACAATCTCATTTGCTCACACTCTCAAATGCTCAATCCACGGTACTGTATATGACCCATACAGCCCAGGGAAGATCCATCCCGAATATATACATTATTGACCAACAGTCACCTAGTACCGAGTAGGGCCAATCTAGCCCATGGAGAAGATCTATCTCCAGTTATATAATGCTTCGGACAAGATCCATGTCCAGGTAAGATCCATCCCTCAATAATATCAATCGCGCTCACTAGGGGTGTGTGCAGACTCCGGATGGGCTCCTTCAGCCCAAGCGCTATCATAAATCAGTATAACCGCTGTGGTGTGCAGCCCGATTCCATAAATATTACTCAAAATCAGGCTCTTGGCCTCACGCAGTCATCAATCTCTCCAGTCTCCCTCACGGGCTTACAAATGTCATGAAACTAGCCCGAACATGATGATATGATGTATCAACAAATAACAACAAAGACTGAGATATGATATGAAATGAATGAATATGACTGAGTATGAAATATCAATAAGATCAATAAGTCAACATCAAGAAACGACCACTATGAGTCCCAACAATACCAACATATAGCTTAAACATTATCTTTAGCATGATTGACAACTCAGTTATTTTATCACATGGTGAAAATACGGATATCAACAAAATAGGACACTTTACAGTGCCACGGATCCCAATTTTCATGGTGCACGCCCACACGCCCGTCACTTGTCATGTGCTTCACCTCAATACTAATCACATAACACATAATTCAAGGTTTCGAACCCTCATAACCAAGTTTGAAAGTGCTACTTACTTTAATATGGTCAAAATCCTACTCCAACACTCCTTTGCCTCTCAAATTGGTCTCCAAACATCCCGAATCTAGCCACAAGCAGTACAATACAATCAATATAGGCTAAAGGAATTAATTCCATAAGAAAATACTTTTGGCTCAAATCCAGCCCCCGGGCCCACGTCTCAAAATCCGACAAAAATTACAAAACCCGAAATCCCATTCACTCATGAGTCTAACCATACCAAATTTACTCAAATCCGATAACAAAATTCCATTCAAAACCTTAAAATTCTAGCCCAAGAACTCTTTCTCATTTTTCCCAATTTTAGCCCCAAATCATAAATTAAATGATAGAATTAAAGGCATAATCATGGAATTTGACCAAATTATATAGGAATCACATATCCCAAACACCCACGCAAGAATCTCTCCAAATATCACCTTCTACCGAGCTCCCAAATCAATTTTTGTGTTATGAGCTCAAACCCTCATTTTTGAATCTTATAATTCTACCCCGGTGCGCCTTCTTCGCGAACGCAGAAGGAGCCTCGCGTTCGCAAAGCACAAACTTGACTCCCCTGGAAAAATCTCTTTCGCGAACGCGAACTTCACTTTGCGAATGTGATGCCTCATTGATCCCTCACTTCGCGAACGCGGCCACCCTTCCACAAACGCATAGACCTATTGCATCCCCACCTGCCTCTTCACTTCTTTGCGAACGCGTTACCATTCTCGTGTTTGTGATGCCTATACTGACCAAACTTTCACGAATGCGGGCCTCTCTTCATGAATGTGGGCCCGTATTCGCGAACGCGAAGATCAAATTTCCATCAGCCTCCAGATAAACTTTGTGAACGCAAGACCTTCCTCGCGAACGCATAAGAGGAAACCAGATGAGCAAAAACCAGAAACTTCAGCTATCAAGCTATGTCCAAGAATGATCCGTTAACCACCCAAAACTCACCCGAGGCCCTAGTGACCTCAACCAAACATACCGTCAAGTCCCAAAGCATCATAAGAACTTAGTTAAACCCTTAAGACACCTCAAACAATATCAAAACACGAATTTTACACGGATTTCAATCCTAATAAACTTTGAAATTTCCAACTTCTACAAACGACGTCAAAACCTATCAAATCACATCCGATTGACATTAAATTTTGTACACAAGTCACAAATGACCAACAGACCTACTCCAACATCCGAAAATCCAATACAACCCCAATATAAAAAAGTCCACTCCCGGTCAAATTTTCAAAATCCTAACTTTTGCCATTTCAAGCCAATCTTACTACTGACCTCCAAATCACAATCCGGATGTGATCCTAAGTCCAAAATTACCTAACGGAGCTAAAGGAACCATCAAAATTAAAATACGAGGTCGTTTACATATAAGTCAACATCCGGCCAACTTTTTCAACTTAAGCTTTCCATCAAGAGACGTAGTGTCTCAATTCACTCTGAAATCTCTTCGGACCCAAACCAACTAGCACGAAAGTCATATACAGTTGTAGAACATAAAAGGAGAAGTAAATGGGGGAATAGGGTTACAATTCTCAAAATGACCAGCCTGGTCGTTACATACACGTTTGTCCATTAAGGTATATCGCATGCAATCCATGCACTATATTTGAATTTAACTGACCCATCAATAATTCATACGTATAACACATGCATTTATTGTGCTACATATATATCGCGTATAATAAATGCGCTATACCATCAATTATTATTCTCCCGCATTGTTTTTTCGCTTATTTAAGGAGTTTTATTGTTTCGTTAAGAATTCATCCAGGATAGGTCAATCTTCTACATCCTTTTTATTTCTTTTACTTATTATAAAATATTTGTTTACTTAACTTTTTTTTGCATTTTCTCATAATGTCCGAAGAGCAAGCTATTAGGGTTATATTATATTAGGGAGGGTGGAAGGGGGTTGAGGTGTCACGGAGAATAACTCAGTACGCTATAGTTGTTATCCACGGTGTATTGTTAAGTTGCCACTTACAATGGAGTACAATAGACTGGTTTCGTTGTTATGTAAAAAATGAGTGTGAGGAATGTTCGGTTAATATTAAAGAAACTGGAAGATATCTATATTCTGTTACTCCGCAAGGGGTTTCTTGTTATGCTGAGTTTAAGATCGAAGCTGATGAAACTCTGACAGATTTTTTGAGGACTCCAGATGAATACCGGGAACTTCTTGTGATAAAAATATTGGAAATGTATGTCAAGTCTGAAGATGTTCGCAATATTGAGGTTCCGTAAAATAGGGGTAACCCTCAATCATCAGGTGGTATTTTTTGGGGAAATTTTATCCGAACAGGTTCCATTTGAAAGTGTTTGGATAAATCTAAACTTATCTCCACGGACGAATGAGAAGTGAGGACATAATTTCTCCCCAAGTTTAAATAATCCACATGCCGAGTGGTAAATTTTTATTTTTTTTGTATTACTATTTTTTTTATATATCATATTTGTATTAACACTCATATATTCCAAAGAGGGTACCGGCCAAATATGAATTTTACAAGTTATGAACTAACAAACAGTTGGAATATGCCAGCTTTGGTGTTTTGGATCATAATGGTCCATCAGGGAGTCATCAGCAACTCGATAATGTGCATCATGGGTAGGGATAATCAAAACCGAACCGTAATCATTAAACGAACCGCAAAAACAACTTATTGGTTTATTGGTATCGGGTTATCGGGGGTAATGATTGCTAAATGAATTGAAATTTTATAATTAACATCTTAGCGGTTTGGGGATAGATTACTCAATTTTCTTATCGGATAAACCGTTAATCTGTTAAGATATACATGATCGGCACTTTGTTAATTTGTTTAATTAACTATTCAGGTTGTTTTGTTAAGTTGGCCCTTTGTTAATTTTGTTAAATCAATGCAGCCATTGAACTAAGGTGCTTTAACATGCATAAACTTATGATTGTGAATCTCTGATTGTAAACTTTAAGTTTGATTATGTTCTAAACTTTATGATTGTAAACTAAACAGACTTGCTGCTGAGGGAACTAGTCAGGGAGAGATGTAATATAAACAATAGCAGGAAAACATTAATGGCAAAAGGAACATTTTGATAATTCTCTTACTGTAAAAAAAGAGGCCATTAAAGAAGATACTAGCACCAAAGGTTCCTTCGGCATAATAGTTGTAGAAATACAGTAGCATAGACATTTATGATCTCGTTACCTCTTCAAGCAAAAAATCAACAGGAGCTTCATCATTGGCACTTGACAACGTCCTTAAAAGTGGTTGTAAGAAAATGAATGTCTAGCTGAATTTGTTGAAATCCACCATGATTAAAAGTCTGAAGTCTGACAGTTTCTTTAGTTCTTTACTTCTTTTTTATTATCTATTTGATTTAGCTGATAAAAAGCCCGATAACAATCCGATATCAGTACACTCGATATATTATTAGGTGGCTAGTGGATTACTACATTTATAAATCGATAATCGATAAGCCAAACCGTTAAGCATAAATATCCACCCGATCTGCCCAATAAGCACCCCTAATCATGGGATATCAACAGATTATGATTTGTAAGTTAGGAGATAAAGTTTATATATAATGTCGGAATGCATTTGAGAAACTCATTATTTTATGGTTGTGTAGTGAAAACGAGCAATTTGAAGGTCATGTCCTTACTCAATTGCCCGAAGACGATATATTTAATCATGATTTGGCAGATGCACAGAATCAGGAAAATGATAGTGATTACGAAAACGCTGTTGATGAGTCTGGAGATGACACATCCTTCCCTGATGAGGGTGATGATGGTGATGATGATAATGAGAATGAGCAACCTGATTTGCCAAGGGAGCATGATGCCACCAATGAGCATGCTCCATGTATGCATACTCCACCTCCCGTTTGACCTAGAGTATACGAGTCATACGTGCCCTTTAATTTAAGGGGGATTTCTTACCTTGATCAATTGCCCAGAATGCCGGATGTGGATTCTTCCCAAAGGATCTTAATGACATTCAGACAATAATGTGGGATGAATACCAACGGTGGTATAAAGTGATAGAATATATTGGTCCACCAACTTCTCTAGAGAACCAGGTCCTCTATCAGGTTCCACGGTTACACACATAGAACATAAATTAAATGTCAGAAGGAATTTTACGTGGAAAATTCCCAGCTCATCGGGATTAAAACCATGACCTACCCATGTAGGATTTCAACTTCACTACTAAGCAACTTTCAGATTACAACCTATGCAACCTAGGAATTAAACTCTTAATCCCCCACTAACTTGTAATACACCTATTACAAGCCACTTTGCAATAACTTTATTACAAAGACTTTAAAACTTGTCTAACTCTAGACAAGACTTAAACACGCAGGTTTAAGGTTTACAAAGATGTTCCTATAAGATGCTTCTAAATAAGATGGATAGGAATTACAATTTGAAGAACAATTACAAAGTTATAACTCAACTAAGGACACTGAATAACTCGATGTGGGACTGGTCCGTATTCGCTTTGTTCTTTGTTCTTGAGGCACTTGCAACTTGCTAGCTAAATAGTCACGTATGTGAGCTTGAGTAAGATCTCTAAGTGTTCAAGTGCTTTGTTTTATCTCCCTTGAATGCATATATACATGTGTGACATCACTTTTAATGATGCAAGCAAGGTGGGTAAGAAGTCTTTTCTGGAAAGTTTACTGCAACACTATTCTGCACAGTAGCGTGTGCAGGCAGCAACTTTCCAGCTGCAGAGTTGACTTTGTATAGTCTCCTCGTGAACTTGTAGGGACTTGGTCCGTCAGCTGTTCCTTCCACTCTGATGAGTTGAATCATATTCCTCGCTGAGTCCCAACCTGGAATCTTGTGAACTTGAGGTCTTGTAAATGTATAACAGATTCCTTATCTAGTTTTAGATAGTAAGTTTGTTAGATCATCAAAATATAAAGTAAAGTACTTATAACCAAAGTACCTGTAACCTATGAATTTCTCCCTTTTTGATGATGACAAACTTATAATTTAAAATCCTAGAAGGAGCAACAAAGGAACCAGATTGTGAACCAAAAGGACCTTAAGTTCCCCCTGAAACTATGCATTCCCCTTTTGTTAGTACCTGAACTTTTGTGAGTTCCCCCTAAATGAGGTTCCTCCCAATCTGCATCATTTCATTACCTAAACTTTTGTGAGTTCCCCCTGAATGAGGTTCCCCCCCAATCTGTATCATCATCTTCCCCCTTTTGGCATCATAAAAAGGACAGAACAAGTTAGCAACATAAAGAAGTCTAACATAGTTAACTGATGCCACTTATGTGCTCACAATATGATAAAATACAGAAGTAAAAGAGAAACAACATAGATAGAATATGTAAAACCACTTTTATTAACTAGAATTGGACTATTACAGGTTGGAGCTGACTCATTGTTTTTCATCCAGAGTCTAGAACCAATAAGAACATATACCATAAACAATAAAACATCCTCAACAACAACTTAAAAAGATAGACACTAGAAACTGGACACTAAGGGGACATTCTTTAAGGGACACTGGAGGAAGGGGGCTTGGAAGAGGAAACAAGAGTTTGGAGGACAAGATCCATGCGAGCATTCACGATTAGTTGCTCATTGAGCAGTCTTTATTTTAGGTCCTCCACCTGTTTCCTTAGAGCAATGTTCTCCTTAGATAGGCATACAACCTCTGCGCTGTGAGAACCACTAGATCTACCTCTTGCAACTGATTGAGCTAATTCTCAAGAATTGTGTTCCCAGCCTTCAAATTCCGGATCTCTTCTGTGGCACTATTCTGAAAATTTATTAGTTGAGAGATTGTGGAAGTGCTTCCAATTCCTCCGACTTTGTCAATACACTCACACTCCTCCAGAGTAGTTTTTGAAAAAGATTTCTCTTTGGTGCCCACTTTGGCCTGACCTAGAGGTACTTTGAAAAACTCAAAGATGTTTGTGAGAAGTAACCCATAAGGCGGTCTAGGATTCCCATATTTTAGGTTCTCTACCTTCTGCATATGCTCAATCATTATGGCAAACAAATTGATAGAGGAGAAATTGTCCAAAGTCTCCATAAGGAATAGGTTAGCTTTGGATGCAACAGATCTTCATTCAGCACGGGGAAGTGATACTTTGTTAACCATCTCAAAGAGCATCTGATAAACTAGAACGAGTGCCTTCTTATGCACCTGTTCCCCATGCTATACTGCCTTGTCCTTAACAACAACATTTCTGAAGTTTGGTGTGCAAGCACCCTGAGCAGATAACACTCCTATGGTAGGAACACCTAGAATTGACCCCAATAAGGCAGAGTCCATCACTATGTCCACCTCATTTACCAACACACAAATTTGATCACCATCTACTATGAAAAGGTAGGTGTAGAAACTTCTGCACCTCGTCCTCATACACTATAGGAGCCTCACTTGCAAACAAATTGGTCCACTGTCGAGCATCACAAATATCCACTAATTGTCTCATCCCAACACTCTCTAGAATGTTAGAGGAAAATGTGCGTCCCCACAACACTTTCTGATTCCCCAGCTTCCTTTTCTTAGACCTCAGAGTTTACTCACTTTTCCTTTCTTGATGGAACCAGGTTCCTTATCATCCCCTTTTCTTTTCTTTGACTTGCCAATAGACTTTTCTTTCTCCACTGACTTGCTCTGTCTATGTTCACCAGATTTCTCCACTTCTCCTTATTAGACTTGTCACCACGCTCCTTGATTGTCTAGTCACCAGATTTTTTGCAAACTTTTTACTGGAACCAGCAACAACACTTTTGGAAGAACTCTCAGCACCCTTAGAGGCGTGCCTTTCAGATAGATAGAGAGTGATTCTTCCTTGAAGACTTGCAGGTCAGGGAACTAGGTTCCTCTTTGTTTTACTCATCCACATCCACTACAAGAACATCTTCTTCTTGTGCAACTTTTCCATCTTTGACCAACCTTCTTCTTCTTCTACTCCTTTTACTCTTCTTGAGGGAAAATTCTAGAGCCTCCTTTTGCTGAAACCGTGTAGTAAGTCGCTTAGGAGGTGGCTCTGAAGTTACCACTATCTTAGTCCTAGCCCTGATAAAACTTGCATACACCAAATCATCTACATCTTCTTCACTGTCAGGATTCATCTCAGGCACCACCATATTCAAAGGCTTAACATCGAAGTGGGGAGAAGGGGCAGGATCAATACTGACCTGGGAAGATGACTCCTGAACCGAATCCTCCATGGAGGGATCAGGTTAATCATTTGGGACCCCAGTAGCATCATCTTGTGCCGGTTGTTCAAATGGCACAATTGCTCTCTCTTCTTCTATTTCTTCTCCCTGAGTCTGAGACCTTTCTGCACATTCCTCTATTATGACCCCTTTTGATGCAATGGAAAATGTATTCTCTATTTTCTCCTTTTCTTGTGGTTCCATGACTATTTCAACATATGAAGGAGTGTTGCTTTCAGATTCATCACTTGTTGAGGTGATCTCAGTCTCTTCATGACTAGTCACCAGTTCTTCACTCAAATGCTCAGCCATGGATAGAGTAGAAGGTTCCTGAATGAGGTTCTCACCCACTTGACTCTATTTGACTGGTGAGATTGGGGGAGGACAGACATCTTCAGACTTGCTTAGAGGAGGAGTGGACTCAGAGAGGGTACGAAAGGGAGTGGAGTGTGGAGGGGACTCTTCTTTAGGGTTTGGAAAGAGGTTAACGACTGAACTTCTCATTGGTGAGGACACAATCAATGTGTTATCAAGCATACTGATGGTTGCTTGATTTCAAGACACGATGAAATTATTTTCGAGGGACTGTGGATTTGAGAAGATAGAAGACAAACAAGGAATTTTAAGTTTGGGAGAGAGAGGGTTGTGATATTGATTTAATTATGATGAGGGACCCATTTTGAAATGGGGGCACCCTTTTGCATGGGAGATGTATCGTTTAGAGAAAGGAGTGCAGTTTGGGATGTGACGTATTGGATGAAGAGACACGACTTAAAGAGACTGTCACGTTGATGATGATGTGGCATTGTCTTTTGTTCATTTTAAATTATGTATGAAAGAACAAAGAAACCACTAGCCTATGTTAGAGAACTAAGTTCCCTAATAGGTCTGGCAAGTGAGTTTTATCCCCTTATTCATCATGCGCTGCAGCATCTACTTCTGTAGTTATCATGCGTGTCTACCTGTAACGGTATAGAGGTAAGTTAGACTTAGCCACAAAATACTTTAGCTAGCTATTACCTAACTATGACTTTCATAGCCAATAATGAGGAACCATGTTCTCAATTGTATTTTATCATCCCCCAGTGCAAGGCGATCTTTCTCAGAATCCTTTCTTCCTACAGCTTTTGGTGAAGATGTCTGTAACTTGATCTTCAACAGTCACTGTAGTTGGCCCTCTTATGTTGGACTCAAGTTTTTCCAATGTGTTTCTTAGTCCACATCACATTGTTTCTTGGTCTAGAGCTCAGCAGGATACTGAGTATATATATTCTACTTCAGCTGTTGAAGGTGACATTAAATTCTGCTTCCTTGAGCCTCATAAGACACGATAGGAACTTAAAGACTGTCCCAACTCAGGTGAGCTTTTCCTATTCATTACTTGGAGGACAGTTCTTCTAGGATACCTCAAGATACTTATACCATTCTTCATATGAGAATACCTTGGATTTGATTGAGACCTTTCATAGAATTCAACTCTGACCACGATGTCTAGTCTATTTGTAGTGAGATACAAGAGTAATTCAATGATGTCTCTATGCAAAAGCCTTCTTTCCAACAGCTTGTTTTTCAGCTTCTGTTGTTGTAGACGCGGAACCTTGGTTCCTTCTTGACTTAATGGGTGTTCTCTACCTTGATCAACATTTCTGTTCTTTTTTGAGATGAGTATGTCAGGAAGATTTCTCCATCTATTTTACCATTAGATTTTCAAGGTTGACCCTTCCCATTATTGAGAACATGATAGTTATACCCAGATATCCTCAATTGAGTTAGAAGCTTTGGTCAAGATGTTTGCAAACCTTTCATCAATTAATATTGATCGTGCCCAAATTTTCAAGAGTCCTTATTTTCTTTTCAATTCCATCTGAGGTGGTGTTCTTTGAGCTAAGTGGTTGAGTAATTCTTCTTTCAACATAACATTCATGCACTTATGGCATTATCCAAACCTGTTCCATAATTTAGTCTGATGCAGGCCACGTTTGTTTCTATTGGTACCTGGGTCTTTTTGACAAAGACCACAGTTTCTTGAAAGATCTCATCCTTGGTTCTGGAGTGCTGTCTGCCCCTTTGTGGGCTTGAGAGAAGATCTGACATGCTTTTCTTTTGCACAGGCATTGCACACTTCATGTTACTTGTTACTCAACTTGATCAGATCATGAACTAGGTTCTTCAGATTGAGTTTGTTTAGAGATAGACAACGTGCGATGCTCCAGACTTTTGTACAATGATTTAGTACTATTTTCATCAGCTTCCAACCAACTTATGTCTCCACTCTACAGAATCTCAATCAAAGCAACATACGTACTCTTACGTCCTTTGGCTACAACAACACCTCACCGGTCACAGGATTTGAGATTGTGAATATCCTGGACAAGCATTCCACCTTATTTCCTTTGACACAAACTTTACAACTCCTAGAGTGTACCCCCTTTTTAACCATTTTCAAAGGTGTACACTCTCTCCTTGCAGGGCTTTTTAGTGAAGGAATATTAATTGTATTTCCAGTCCTGTCCTTTGAGCAGCCACTGTTCATGTGTCATTATTGGCTACTTTCCTTTACTGCTCCCTACACATAGAAATCAAGAGTTAGATTTTAGAACCCATACAAGTTTGGGTCCCTTGTTAAGAGAAAAAGGATGAATAAGTGCTCTCTTATTCCAAGTAGGCAGAATGCGTTTCCTATTTGATGGTTTCCTGTTTGACGGACCAGGTCATCTTGTAGTAGTTGTTCTCTTAACAAAGACTTTATTTCTCTAATGAGACTGAACCTTGGACTTGCAATTTTCCTTGAGGTGTCCATTGTTGCCATAGTGGGTACATAGCTTGTTGTTAGGTACAGTAACATACTTGCTATGAGGGTTGTAGGGAATCTTTTCCCTTTGAAACCCAATCCCCTGCCTGTTTCCCCCGGAGTTGGTATACATGGCAGTGATAGCATCCAAGGACCAGGTCCACTTAAAAGATTTCTCGAGATCACTTTTTACTTTCCCTAGTTCTTACTGAAGCTGTTTGTTTTTCTCAAGTTCAGCACACAAACTAGTTTTTACCAAGTTTAACTCATTTTCAAGCTTAATGCGTGCTTCACTTGCAACTTATTTTCCCTTTTCAGAGTTTCCAAGCCTATTTGCGGTTTTAAATTCCTCAATTTTTTCTTTCAAGTCTACTACCACCACTAATAGGTCATCTCTTTCTTGCTCAATGATAGCAACTCTCTCAGTCAAGGTTTCCTTTTCTTTACTTACACACTCAATGATTTCTTTTAAGTCTACCACAACCACCATTAAATCATCTCGTTCATGTTCTCTACTAGCAATTTTCTCTTCTAAGGCATTCTTTTCTCTTTTCAGGTTCTCTATTGTTTCTTTCAAATCAACTACAAAGACTACTAAGTCATCTCTAGTTTGTTCAGCTTCCCCTAGTTCCATAGTTAAAGCATCTTTATCATTGATAATACTATGGTAAGCATCAATTAGCACATTTGCTAGTGACATGAGCTTTTTAAGAGAGTAAGATTTTAGATTTCTCTAAACATCCAAAAAGTTTACCTCATCTTCATCGTTATTAGATTGAGAAATTAGAGCATAAATTGAATCATACTCATTAGTTCCTTTTTCCACTGCCATAATTGAACTGCCACCATGGTCGTCTTCTTCTTCAGATTTGTTGAAAGAGTCTCCCCATGCAGCAGGAGCTTGCTTTACAACATTGTCAACATCATTCTTCCTCTTGAAGCGTTTGTCAGGACCTGGTTCCTCTTTACTGCTCTGTCAAAGTTGTTATTATAATGATCTTGCTTTAGGAAGGGGCAATACTTGATGAAGTGTCCTGGCTTGCCACATTTATGACAGAGGTCATAATTTCTAGGCTTGATAGAGCTACCCCTTTTTGGAATGCCTCCATTCCTACGAACCATCTTCTGGAACCTTTATGTCAAGTAAGACATGTCCCCGTCTTCACCACTTGCGTCGTTGTTGTCCGTCTTGAGGACCAGGTTCTTCTCTCTCTTGGTCTCTCGTCTTTCATTGTCCTTCTTCTTCTTCTTCTTCTTCTTCTTCTTCTTCTTCTTCTTCTTCTTCTTCTTCTTCTTCTTCTTCTTCATCATCATCATTTAATAGGTTTTCAAGTTTCCAACAAGTTTATCCATGGTCAGTGTCTGCAAGTCCTTAGCCTCTGTAATAACGTTAGCTTTGCTTTCCCAAGAACTGGGCAGTACACTAAGGATTTTTTTGACAAGCTTGTTTCTTGGAATACTTTCACCAAGAGAGTGAAGCTCATTGATGATGGAGGTGAATCGAGTATGCATATCTTGGATGGATTCATCATCTTTCATTTTGAAGATCTCATATTGTGTTGTGAGCATATCATTCTTAGATTACTTCACCTGAGTTATTCCCTCGTGAGCTGTCTGTGAAAAGCCTCCTAGATCTCTTTTGCTGATTGACACGCTGATATCTTGTTATATACATCAGGACCAATACCACACACACGAATTTTCTTTGCTCAAAAATTCTTTTCTATGGCCTTTCTATCAGCGTCGTTGAATTCTTTCCTCATCTTGGGAATGGCTACAGCTGGATCACCAAGGTTCTTTGTAGGGACAAAAGGTCTGTCACATATTACATCCCATAACTCAGAGTCTTCAGCCATGATCAAGTCATACATCCTAGTTTTCCACCACCTATAGTATTGACCATTGAATCTAGGAGGTCTGTACGTGGACTGGCCTTCTTCGAAGTTTGGAGGAGCAACCATGAGGATCCTTTCTAGGTGTTAACCTGATAGAAAAAACCTGCTCTGATACCAATTGATTGACTATATGGGTCCACCAACTTCTATAGAGAACCAGGTTCTCTATCAGGTTCTATAGTTACACACATACAGAACAGGAGTTAAATGATAGAAGGAATTTTACGTGAGAAATTCCCAGCTCAACGGGATTAAAAACCATGACCTACCGTTGTGTGATTTCAACTTCACTAGTGAGCAACTTTCAGATTACAACCTATGCAACCTAGCAATTAAACTCTTAATCCCTCACTAACTTGTAATACACCTACTACAAGCCACTTTGTAATTACTCTATTACAAAGACTTTAAAACTTGACTTACTCTAGCCAAGACTTAAACACGTAGGTTTAAGGTTTACAAAGATGTTCCTATAAGATGCTTCTAAATAATTTGGATAGGAATTACAATTTGAAGAACAATTACAAAGTTACAACTCAACTAAGGACACAAAATAACTCGATGTGGGAACTGGTCCGTAGTTTCTTTGTTCTTGAGGCACTTGAAACTTGCTAGCTGAATAGTTATATATGTGAGCTTGAGTAAGATCTCTAAGTGTTCAAGTGCTTTATTTTACCTCCCTTGAATGGATATATACCTGTGTGACATCACTTCCAATGATGCAAGCAAGGTAGGTAAGAAGTCTTCTTTGGAAAGTTGATTGTAGCACTGTTCTGCACAGTAGCACGTGCAGACAACAACTTTCCAACTGCAAAGTTGACTTTGTAAAATCTCCTCGAGACCGGATCCCTCAACTGTTCCTTCCACTCTAAGGAGTTGAATCATATTCCACGCTGAGTCCTAACCTAGAATCTCGTGAACTTTAGGTCTTGTAAATGTGTAACAGGTTCCTTATCTGGTTCTGGATAGTAAGTTTGTTAGATCATAAAGACATAAAGTAAAGTAGTTATAACAAAAGTACATGTAATCTATCATAAAAGAATATGCTTATTGCTGATAAAGCACGCCTAAGCAGCACGATGCGAATGTGCATCACAAAAGATTGTCATGAGATCGAGGTTCATGGGTCTTCTCCGGAAGTATACAAAGTTATTTGTCGTAGATAGTTTCAAGGTTGTACATGGATGCTGCATGTGAGAAAGTTGAAAACAAATATATTGATTGTGGGAAAATACATTGAAACCCACACTTGTGATATGGACACATTCAGTCAGAATTATTTTAACTTGAATGTTGACTTGATTTCTCTTGTCTTGATTTCACACATTGAGTCATCCATAAGGTATACGATTAAGAAGTGTATAACATTTGTCTACCAGGTATATGAATGTACCATTACCAAAAGAAAGGCATTTCTTAGGCATAAACATGCATTTGAGATTGTTTATGGTAACTGGGATAAGTTCTTTGCCGCTCTACCCAGGTACATGGCTGCATTGCAACACTTTAACACCGGGACTGTTATTGAATGGAAGCTTGAGCGGAGTCCGAGAATACAAGAATTCATATTCAGATATGTTTTATGGGCGTTTAAACCAACCACTGATGATTTTGTGCATTGTCGTCCGGTAATATCCATAGACGACACTCATGTCTATGGAAAGTATGATATTAAGTTGTTGATTTCCGTTGTAGTAGATGCTAATGGAATCATATTTCCCCCCGCATTTGCTATTTGTGCCGATGAAAGACAACAGATTTGGACAATGTTTTTGAACCACTTGAAGGAGCACGTTGTCAAACAGCGTTCATGTATTTGTCTAATATCTTATCGGCATGGTGGTATTTTAAGTTTTGTACATAATTTGCGTGCATGGCAGGAACCATATGCCTACCACCGTTATTGTGTTAAGAACTTGAAATCCAATTTGCAGAGGGTTCATCCGAATAAGAGCTTACATAATTTAATATGGATGGCTGCAACAGATCATCAAGAGTGTAAATTCAAGAGGCGAATGGACTTGATTAGGTAGGAAGACCTAGAAGCCTATCGTTGATTGATGCGACATGAGATTGACAAGTGGACTTTGTATAAGGATGGTGGTAGAAAATGGGAATTTTGATTACAAACATGTCAAAGTCTTATAACAGGTTGTTGAAGTCTGCTCGTGGATTGCCTGTTACTGCTATGGTACGGATGCATTCAAGCAGATGGCAGAAAGGTTTGTTGAAAGATCCAGAAATGCATCGTCATTGATGAAAAAGGGTGTTGAATTTATGCCACAACCGATGAAACGATTTGAGAAATATAGGAAGCAAGCACAATATCATGAATTTTTGCGGTATTGTAGCGAGCGAAATATTTTGAATTTCGCATTGGTCTGCATCAAAACCGCGATGATATTACCCACAACATCAATAAATCTAGAAGATTATGTTTGTGTGGGAAATGGTCGTTCTATCAATTGCCATGCTCACATGCCATGAAATGCTTTCAACATACAGGTTTTACGGCGATAAGGTATGTTGATAAAGAATATAGTATTGATGGATATGTAAACACCTATAGAGGCCACCTCCAACAAGTGGGTGCTGAACATTATTGGATGCCGAAACCATTTAAAATGGTGCGTAACAAGGATCATGTGTGTCAATAGCAAGTGCAAAAAAGAATGCGGATATGGAACCAAATGAATGTTGGTGATACCATTTACGCACGTAAATGTGGCATATATCCCCAAACAGGACACGATCGCCGTAAATGTCCTTAAGTTAGTTTGGGAAGCGGTGGTAATTCAGCTCCCGGTGGTAGTTTATCTAGTGTGCCCAATTATCAATGATAAACTTAGTATGTTGTTGTAGTATTTTTGTTGTATTAAATGTTTGTAAAGGTTCACTTTGCAATATTTCTGAAATAAAATTATGTTTCCAATAGGTTTAAATCTTATTGATATTTAGCATTAAGATTCAATACAACTATTTAAAGTATACCCCAAGAAATACATAACAATTTTTATTCGTTATTATCATCACTGTCTGGCACTATGTGACGACCCGACCCGTCATCACATGAGTTACCGCTCCGTTTCCTCAATTTTCTGCTTCTTTATGCTTCATTATCAGTGTTGGGTGTGAACGAGTTGATTTGTATTGGTTTTAGTAGGGGTGTGCATTCGAATCGGTTTATCGATAAATCGAATCGATTATTTGTTATCGGTTTATCGATTTCGATTTTGATTTAGAAATTTTCCTTATTGAGTTACCGATTTCGATTTGTCCTCTTCGGTTTATCGGTTTATCGATAAACCTATAAGATATACTAAAAAGAAAAAAAAATTTATTTTTAAATATTTTTTTTTACCCTTATTCTATAATACCCTTTCCTTTACCCTAAGTCCCTAACCCTATTATTTCCTCTACCACATTTAAGGAATGATCATATTTAAAGCTCAAGGAAATGAAGTTCAAATTAATGGAAAACAAAATTAGTCGTGATGATGTATTTTTTTTTATAC
>MU779312.1:3001-36376 GCA_026770625.1 Nicotiana glauca | reverse complement strand
TCTTATTTTAGCTTCTTTTTGTCCATATTAGTTAGGCGTGTTTATAGCGATATACTTTCCGTGGAAT
Organism: Nicotiana glauca; assembly: GCA_026770625.1. Classification (NCBI taxonomy): domain Eukaryota; kingdom Viridiplantae; phylum Streptophyta; class Magnoliopsida; order Solanales; family Solanaceae; genus Nicotiana; species Nicotiana glauca. The sequence goes on along the minus strand of MU779312.1, from coordinate 36,309 downwards.
CCCGCAAATTTTCTTATTGGTGTAATAGATAATCGAATCGATAAGCCCCAAAAATCGATAAATCGTAACCGAAAAATTCGAAAACTTATTGAAACGATAACGATAAGCATATGTACAAATCGATAATCGATAAGTAATTATCGATAAAGGTCAAAATCGAATTGATAAATCGAATGCACACCCCTAGGTTTTAGAAGAAAATGAGACACTTAGTCTCTTTAAGGAAGGTTTATTTTGGAAAAGTCAACCGAACATTGACTTATTGTTAGAGGGCTCGGATATAAATTCCGATGATTTGGTTAGCTTCGGGGGTTGATTTGTGACTTAGAAGTGTGATCGGAAGTAATTATGGAGGTCCGGTGTAGAATTAGGCTTGAATTGGCAAAGTTTGTATTTTGGCGAATTCCGGTTGATAGGTGAGATTTTAATCCGAGGGTCGGAATGGAATTTCGAGAGTTATAGTAGCTCCGTCAGGTGATTTGGGATGTGTGTGCAAAGTTTCAGACTATTTGGAGGTGATTTGGTTAGGTTTTTGATCGAATGTGTATTTTGGAAGTTTTTAAAGAACTTAGGATTGAATCCGATGAGAAACGGTGGGTTTAGTATTGTTTGAGGTGTTTTAATGATTGGAACAAGTTTGAATGATGTTATTGGAGGTGTTGGTGCTTTTGGTTGAGATCCCGAGGGCCTCGGGGTGATTTCGGATGGTTAACGGGAAGCTTTGGTTTGAGAACTTAAGAATATTGCAGCTGCTTCTGGTATTTTTGCTTCTGCGGAAATGGGACCGCAGAAGCGGCATTGCAAAAGTGAGGTGCGAGCCACAGAAGCGGCAGGGATCGCAGGTGCGAAACCGCTGACCGCATCTGCGGAGTCGCATATGCGACAAAGTGACCGCAGATGCGGAAGCTCAGAGATTTAATGGGAACCGCAAATGCGGAGCTTGATCCGCAGAAGTGGAAGCCGCAGAAACGGATTTGTGACCGCAGAAGCAGTTATTTCTGACGAAGCGACCTTTTGACAGCAAAAGCGGTAGTCGCAGATACGGCTATGGAGCTGCAGATGCGGAAAATCAGTGCTATTTAATTTCTCCTTTGCTAATTTTTAAAGGGTTTTATGTTTTTAACAACTTGGAGAATTGGGAGCTATTTTGAAGAGAGATTTTGATTGCTTTCGATTGGGTATTGTTCCATTGGCATATTGTGACATATTCGTTGTGGTTTTGAACAGATTCGACGCACGAGGAGGTTAATTTGAGAGGCAAGGGCATAGCGAGCTAGGATTTTGGCCGGCTTGAGGTGAGTAATAGATGTAAATGATATCCTGAGGGTTTGAAACCCCGCATTTGCATATCGTAGTGCCATATTAGGTGAATTGCACGCCGGGTAGCGAGCGTGGGGTAGAGCACCGTTGGGGATTGTGACTTGGTCCGTCCCGGTAGATGAATATACTGCGTAATTGACTGAAATCCACTTATTATTATTATAATTGAGCTGATTGCTATATTTGGGCTTTGTGCTAATTGATTAAATCCTTCAGGGATTGTTATTACTGGTTTCTTACCATTTTTCCTATTGTTGAACTCAGTCCTAGTGTTAAATACCGTTTTGCAAACTCAGCCACCTTTTCTCAAACTAGAAACTTAATTAATGTTTTCAAATGAGTTTGGGCTGAATATTTCTATATTATTGTGCTGAGGGGCTTATGTGATTTTGAACTGAGTATGAGATCGGGCTGAGCGCCGCAACAATATGATATTGATATTGATATGAGGCCGAGGGCCTAGTTGATGCCACGAGATGGCTTATTATTGCGCTTGGGCTGTAAGGGGCCCCTCCCGGAGTCTGCACACCCCCAGTGAGCGTCGTCGATGATAAATAAATAGAGCAGGCTGCACGCCACAGCGGGTACTGGAGAGTACCGGTCTATGTGTTGCATTGCATATTTGATTGTCATTTACTTATTTATCTGTTGTGGTATTTCCATAAATGTTTTCATTGATTTATTGATTTTATACTACTGGGTTCAAGTTGCTGTATTTATAGATTTATTTTGTGCCTATTCAGGATTTCTTATTCTCAGCCTTTATTTATGTTTATTACTCACTAGGTCGGAGTACTCACATTACTCCTTGCACCTTGTGTGCAGATCCAGGTACACCTGAGGCTGTGTGAGGATTTCTCTGCCTAGCAGCTTATCTGGGAATATCAAGGTAGCTGCATTTGACGTCCGCAGTCCTGATCTTCCTTCTATCTTATTGCTTTATTTCCGCATTTCTAGATAACGATATGTAGTAGGTTGACACTCATGTATTAGAGGCTCAGACTTGTGACACCGGATTCTTTGGGCGGTGTAGTTGTTTTATTACTTGAGATTCCGTATATTTTAGCTTTATTTCAGATATTCAGTATTATGACTTAGTAATTTATCCATGTTAATTAATTCATGAACTGTATAAAAATGGTTAAGGTTATTGAATTGGTCGAGCTTGCCTAGCACTGTGTTGGGTGCCATCACGATCGGGGTTGGGGTCGTGACAAGTTGGTATCTGAGCCTAGGTTACTTGGTCTTGCGAGTCATGAGCCTGTTTAGTAGAGTCTCGTGGATCGGTACGGAGACGTCTGTTCTTATCCTCGGGAGTCTGTAGAACCTTTAGGAAAACTTCACATTCTTGAAACTCTTGTCGTGCGGCTTTGTTGAACTGAGAACTAAACTTCTATTATTCTATTCTCTCACAGATGGTGAGGACACGAGCTACCGGACGTGATGGATGACCACCAGTTCCACCTACTGAGGCCGCTAGAGGCCGTGGATGCGGTCGCGGTCGTGGTCGTGGTAGAGTCAGAGCAGCCGAGGCAGCACCTACTGATCCACCAGTTGCCCCAGCTCAAGATCAGGCTCCAGTTATGGATACCCCAGCAACACCTGTTCAGGCACCAACTGTGCCTATCGTGATTCCGGGTCTTTAGGAGACCTTGGCTCAGATATTATCAGTCTGCACTGGCATGGCTCAGGTAGTTTCAGCCACCACAGCAGCAGCAACAGCTACTTCACAGGCCGGGGGAGGCAATCTGACCCCCATTTCTCGCACACCTGAGTAGGTGGTATAGGGACTACAGACACCACAGGCACCTCCATCTCAGCATGTTGCACCAGTTTAGGGCTTCGTGGTTCCAGCTATGCCAAACAATGAGCAGCGTCGTCTCGAGAGGTTTGGTAGGCTCCAGCCTCCAACATTCAGTGGTGCTGAGGGCAAGGATGCCCAGGGTTTTCTTGATAGATGTCAGCATATGCTCCGTACGACAGGGATTCTTGAGTCGAGTGGTGTGGCATTTACTACTTTTCAGTTCACGGGGGCTGCTCTTACTTGGTGGGAGGACTTTGAGAGGCGTAGGCCTGTCGGTGCAGCATCTCTGACTTGGCAGTAGTTCTCCGCTCTTTTTCTGGAGAAGTATGTACCTTAGTCCCGCAGGGAGGAGATACGTAAGTAGTTTGAGTGGTTGACACAGGGGGATATGACAGTGACTCAGTACGAGATGAGGTTTTCACAGTTGGCCAGTCATGCTATTTGGATGGTTCCATCAGATCGTGAGAGGAGTAGGAGATTTGTGGATGGCCTTAACTACCATCTCCGTATTCTGATGACTAGAGAGAGAGTACTCAGTGCTACGTTTGAGAAGGTGGTGGATATTGCTTGTGAGATCGAGTTAGTTCGCCGTAGAGAGCGAGAGGAGAGGGAGGCCAAGAGGCCTCATGGATCGGGCAGTTATAGTGGTGCTCCTTCGTGGGGCCAGTTCCAGTAGGGTAGAGGTCGTTCTTTTAGGCCTGCTCAGTCGGCCCATCCAGAGTATCGTGCTGGATCTTCAGGCCGTGGTCATCATGGGCCCCAACAGGGTCAGTTTTCAGTCAGCGCTCTCCCAGCTCAGAGTTATCTCATGCCCCATCAGCTCAGGGTTCTTCTGCACCGAGTGCATCTGCTAGTCACTCCAGTGCAAGGGGTTCCTTTCAGTCCCCATCTCCAACACCGGGAAGCTGTTATAAGTGCAAAGAGTTTGGTCACTTGAGGAGGCAGTGCCCTCGCCTTCATGGCAAATAGCATCAGCAAGGGGTCAACCCTCGACTTCTCCTCCAGTTACTTCATCACCTGCCTAGCCAACTAGGGGTGGAGATCAGGCAGCCAGGGGTCGTCCCAGAGGTGGAGATCGATTAGGCGGTGGCTAGGCTCATTTTTATGCTATGCCAGGCATGACAGATGCCATTGCTTTAGACGCTATCATTACAGGTATTGTTTCAGTCTGCCACAGAGACGCCTCAGTATTATTTGATCCCGGTTCTACCTATTCATATGTGTCTTCATATTTTGCTCATCATTTGGGTATGTCCCGAAGGTGTCTTGCTTTACCTGTTCATGTATCTACCCTGGTGGGCGATACTATTGTTGTATACCATGTATACCGGTCATGTTTGGTGACTATTGAGGGTCTGGAGACCCGAGTTGATTTATTGCTATTGATCATGGTGGACTTTGATGTTATTTTGGGCATGGATTGGTTATCTCCGTGTCATGCTATTCTAGACTGTCATGCTAAGATAGTCACTTTGGCTATGCCGGGTGCACCGCGGATCGAGTGGCGTGGTGTGACTGATTATGTTCCTAGTAGAGTTAGTTCTTTCTTGAAGGCCCAGCGTATGGTTGGGAAGGGTTGCCTTTCCTATTTGGCGTTTGTGAGGGATGTGGGAGCTAAGACTCCTAGCATTGATTCTGTTCCAGTTGTGAGGGATTTTCCCGATGTATTTCCTGTAGACCTGCCGGGCATGCCGCCGAACAGGGATATTGATTTCGGTATTGACCTGGTGCCGGGCACTCAGCCCATTTCTATTCCGCCATATCGTATGGCACCAGCGGAGTTGAAATAATTGAAGGAACAGCTTCAGGAGCTCCTGGATAAGGGGTTCATTCGGCCTAGTGTGTCATCTGGGGGTGCGCCAGTTCTGTTTGTGAAAAAGAAGAATGGCACAATGAGAATGTGCATCGATTATAGGCAATTGAACAAGGTAACAATTAAGAACAAGTATCCCCTACCTCGCATTGATGATTTGTTTGACCAGCTTCAGGGAGCGAGGGTGTTTTCCAAGATTGATCTCTGTTCGGGTTATCACTAGCTGAAGATCAGGGATTCAGATATTCATAAGACTGCCTTCAAGACTAGATATGGTCACTATGAGTTTCTTGTTATGTCTTTCGGGCTTACCAATGCCCCAGCGACGTTCATGCATCTGATGAACAGTGTATTTTGGCCTTATCTGGATTCATTTGTCATAGTGTTCATTGATGATATTCTGGTATACTCGCGTAGTCAGGAGGAGCAAGCGTAGCATTTGCGAGTTGTATTGCAGAGATTGAGGGAGGAGAGGCTCTATGCAAAGTTCTCCAAGTGTGAGTTCTGGCTCGGTTCAGTGGCTTTCTTAGGACACGTGGTGTCCAGCGAGGGGATTTAGGTTGACTAATGAAGATAGAGGCAGTGCAGAGTTGGCCTAGACCGTCCTCAGCCACAGAGATTCATAGTTTCCTTGGGTTGGCAGGCTATTATCGCCGGTTTGTTCAGTGTTTTTCCTCTATTGCATCGCCGTTGACCAAGTTGACTCAGAAGGGTGTTTCATTTGTATGGTCGGATGAGTGTGAGGAGAGCTTTCAGAAGCTCAAGACAGCTTTAACCACAACTCCAATATTGGTTTTGCCGTCAGCTTCAGGTTCATATACGGTATATTGCGATGCTTCCCGAGTTGGGATTGGTTGTGTTTTGATGCATGAGGGTAGAGTTATTACTTATGATTATCATCAGTTGAAGCCCCATGAGCAGAACTACCCCGTTCATGATTTGGAATTAGCTTCTATAATTCATGCATTAAAGATTTGGAGGCATTACTTGTACGACGTATCTTGTGAGGTATTCAGTGATCATCACAACCTTCAGCATTTGTTCAAGCAAAAGGACCTTAGTTTGAGGCAGCAGAGATGGCTAGAGTTACTGAAGGATTATGACATTACTATTCTGTATCACCCGTGGAAGGCCAATGTAGTGGTCGATGCTTTGAGCCGAAAGGCAGTGAGTATGGGGAGCTTGGCGTACATTCCAGTTGAGGAGAGGCCATTTGCAGTTGATGTTCAGGCCTTGGCCAATCGGTTTGTGAGACTAGATATTTCAGAGCCAAGTCGGGTGTTGGCTTGTGTGGTTTCTCGGTCTTTCTTGTATGACCGCATCAGAGAGTATCAGTATAAGGATCCGCATTTGCTTGTCCTTAAGGACAGGGTTCAGTATGATGATGCTAGGGATGTGACCATTGGAGACGATGGTGTGTTGAGAATGCAGGGCCGGATTTGCGTGCCTAATGTGGATGGGCTTCGGGAGTTGATATTGGAGGAGGCCCATAGCTTGCGGTATTCCATTCATCCGGGTGCCGCAAAGATGTATCAGGATCTTAGACAGCACTATTGGTGGCGAAGGATGAAGAGAGATATTGTGGAGTATTTAGCCAGGTATCTTAATTGTCAGTAGGTGAAATATGAGCATCAGAGACCAGGTGGCTTCCACCAGCAGATGGTTATTCCTGAGTGGAAGTGGGAGAGGATCACTATGGATTTTGTTACCGGACTCCCACGAACTTTGAAGAGGTTTGATGCTATTTGGGTGATTGTAGACAGGCTGACCAAGTCCACGCACTTCATTCCGGTTTGTACTACTTATTCTTCAGAGCGGCTGGAAGAGATTTATATTCGGGAGATTGTTCGGTTGAATGGTGTCCCAGTTTCCATCATATCAGATCGGGGCACTCAGTTCACCTCTCAATTTTGGCAGGCTTTTCAGCGAGAGTTGGGACTCAGGTACAGTTGAGCACAACCTTTCTCCCTCAGACGGATGGATAATCCGAGCTCACCATTCAGATATTGGAGGATATACTACGCGCCTGTGTTATTGATTTTGGAGGTTCATGGGATCGATTTCTACCACTTGCATAGTTTGCCTACAACAACAACTATCAGTCCAACATTTAGATGGCACCGTATGAGGCCTTGTATGGGAGACGGTGTAGATCTCCAGTTGGTTGCTTCGAGCCCAGGGAGGCTAGATTGTTGGGGACATATTTGGTTCAGGATGCATTGGAGAAGGTGAAGGTGATTCAGGAGAGACTCCGTACAATGCAGTCGAGGCAGAAGAGTTTTGCGGACAGGAAGGTCCGAGATGTATCCTATATGATTGGTGAGAAGGTCTTGCTGAAGGTTTCACCCACAAAAGTTGTTATGAGATTCGGAAAGAAAGGGAAATTGAGTCCATGATTCATTGGGCCTTTTGAGGTACTTAGGAGGATTGGGGAGGTGGCTTATGATCTTGCCTTGCCACCCAGCTTGTCGGGCGTGCATCCAGTTTTTCATGTTTCTATGCTCCGGAAGTACATTGAGGACCCGTCCCATGTTCTAGATTTCAGTACAGTTCAGCTGGAGGGTGACTTGACTTATGATATAGAGCCAGCAACCATTTTGGATCGTCAGGTTCGGAAGTTGAGGTCAAAGGATGTTGCTTCGGTGAAAGTGCAGTGGAGAGGTCGGCTCGTTGAGGAGGCTACCTGGGAGACCGAGCGGGAGATGCGGAGCATATATCCTCACCTATTTGAGGCTTCAGGTGTGTTTCTTGACTCGCTCGAGGACGAGCATTTGTTTAAGTTGGGGAGGATGTGATGACCCGACCCGTCGTCACGTGAGTTACCGCCCCGTTTCCCCCATTTTCTACTTTTTTATGCTTCATTATCAGTGTTGGGTGTGAATGAGTTGATTTAGATTGGTTTTAGAAGAAAATGAGACACTTAGTCTCTTTAAGGAAGGTTTATTTTGGAAAAGGCAACCGGACGCTGACTTATGTGTTAGAGAGCTCGAATATGAATTCCGATGATTCGGTTAGCTTTGAGGGTTGATTTGTGACTTAGGAGTATGCTCGGAAGTAATTTTGGAGGTCCGATGTAGAATTAGGCTTGAATTGGCGAAGTTAGTATTTTGGCGAATTTCGGTTGATAGGTTAGATTTTGATCCAAGGGTCGGAATGGAATTCCGAGAGTTTCAGTAGCTCCGTCAGGTGATTTGGGATGTGTGTGCAAAATTTCAGATTATTTGAAGGTGATTTGGTTAGGTTTTTGATCGAATGCGTATTTCAGAAGTTTTTAAGGAACTTAGGTTTGAATCCGATGAGAAACAATGGTTTTATTGTTGTTTGAGGTGTTTTAATGATTGGAACAAGTTTGAATGATGTTATTGGAGGTGTTGGTGCTTTTGGTTGAGGTCTCGGGGGCCTCGGGGTCATTTCGGATGGTTAACGAGAAGTTTTGATTTGAGAACTTAAGAATATTGCAACTGCTTTTGGTATTTTTGCTTCTGCGGAAATGGGACCGCTGAAGCGAGGTGCGAGCCGCAGAAGCGGCAGGGATCGCAGGTGCAGAACGGCTGACCACATATGCGGAGTCGCAGATGCGACAAAGTGACCGCAGAAGTGAAAGCTCAGAGATTTAATGGGAACTGCAAATGCGGAGCTTGATCCGCAGAAGCGGAAGCCGCAAAAGCGGATTTGTGACCGCAGAAGCGACCTTTTTACCGCAAAAGCAGAAGTCGCAGATGCGGCTATTTAACAGCTGTTGCGGAAATGACTGGTCAGTGCTATTTAATTTTCTCCTTCGTGAATTTTTAAAGGTTTCATATTTTTAACTCGGACTTGGAGAATTGAGAGCGATTTTGAAGAGAGATTTCAAGGGTTTTCGATAAGGTATGGATTCTTGAACTCAAAACACGATTTCATGGTATTATTACATGGATTCGAGCTGAAAACTCAAGAAAATAATGGGTAAAAATGGTGGATTAGGGCTTGAAACTTAAGAGAGTTTAAATGGGGATTTGAGGGGTCATTTGGACTCCAATTTTGGTAATCTTTATATGTATAGACTCGTGGTGAGATAAGGAATCCGTTGATGTCAAATTTTCTGATTTTCATGAAGTGGGCCCGGGGCTCGGGTTTTGCTAATTTCGAGATTTTTGCTATTTTTCGATTGTTTTCGATTGGGTATTGTTCCATTAGCATATTGTGACGTATTCATTGTGGTTTTGATCAGATTCGACGTATGAGGAGGTCGATTTGAGAGGCAAGGGCATAGCGAGCTAGGATTTTGGTCGACTTGAGGTGAGTAATAGATGTAAATGATGTCCTGAGGGTTTGAAACCCCATTTTTGCACATCATAGTGCTATATTGAGGTGACTTGCACGCCAGGTAGCGAGCGTGGGGTAGAGCACCATTGGGGATTGTGACTTGGTCCGTCCCGGTAGATGAATATACTGCGTAATTGACTGAAATCCACTTATTATCATTATAATTGAGCTGATTGCTATATTTGGGCTTTGTGCCAATTGATTAAATCCTTCAGGGATTGCTACTACTGGTTCTTAGCATTTTTCATATTGTTGAACTCGGTCCTAGTATTAAATACTATTTTGCAAACTCAGCCACCTTTTGTCAAACTAGAAACTTTATTAATATTTTCAAATGAAGTTTGGGCTGAATATTTCTATATTATTGTGCCTGAGGGGCTTATGTGATTTTGGACTGAGTATGGGATCGGGCTTCGCGCCGTAGCGGTATGATGTTGATATTGATATGAGGCCGAGGTTGGTGCCACGAGATGACTTATTATTGCGCTTGGGCCATAAGGGGCCCCTCCTGGAGTCTGCACACCCCCAGTGAGCGCAGTCAACGATAAATAAATAGAGCGGGCTGCACGCCGTAGCGGGTACTGGAGAGTACCGGTCTATGTGTTGCATTGCATATTTGATTGTCATTTACTTATTTATATGTTGTGGTATTTCCATAATTGTTTTCATTGATTTATTGATTTTATACTACTGGGTTCAAGTTGCTGTATTTATAGATTTACTTTGTGCCTATTCAGGATTTCTTATTATCAGCCTTTATTTATGTTTATTACTCACTGGGTCAGAGTACTCACATTCCTCCCTGCATCTTGTGTGCAGATCCAGGTACACCTGAGGCTGTGTGAGGATTTCTCTACCTAGCAGCTTATCTGGGAATATCAAGGTAGCTGCATTTGACGTCCGCAGTCCTGATCTTCCTTCTATCTTATTGCTTTATTTCCACATTTCTAGATAACGATATGTAGTAGGCTGGCACTCATGTATTAGAGGCTCAGACTTGTGACACCGGATTCTTTGGGCTGTGTAGTTGTTTTATTACTTGGGATTTCGTATGTTTTAACTTTATTTCAGATATTAAGTATTATGACTTAGTAATTTGTCCATGTTAATTAATTCATGAATTGTATAAAAATGGTTAAGGTTATTGAATTGGTCGGGCTTGCTTAGCAGTGTGTTGGGCGCCATCACGATCGGGGTTGGGGTCGTGACACACTATTTCGTTGTCATTCTCTTCATCTTCTTCATCAACATCTTGTACACATCCGTCCGGGCCGAGGGCATCGTCATCTAGGTCCCCATTTGACACACATTTCTCGTATTTCATCACTATCATCAATAAGACCACTTGCTTGATTTCTACAGCAATGTGGGACTCCTACGTACAACGTCTGTAGTAGAAACTTAGGTAGTCCCTCCCACTTTACAATTGTTGGAAAAATAGGATAATCAATGTCTATGCAATTTTTCATATTCTAATAAATCCTAATACTGATCCTCCGTTCCTTCCAGGTAGTAAATATCATCTAGTGCACGATGAATGGCTAGTGCCTTTTCCATCTCTAAAATTTCCTTCATCAAATGCAGAATCACTTCTGGTTCAAATTTGTGCGTGTGTGTTTGGAAGGTTGCAAACAGTGCTTGTGGTACAACTAGCCCATGCCAGTGGAGTAGTACTTCATAATCACACCTTTTTGAGTAAAGGGGAACCCATTGTAGTTTTTCGTCCCAAATTCGCATATCTTCAGGCTTTGTAGAATGCGCTTCAATAATGTGCCCTGCAACTTTGAGATCTGTGTGTATATTGATAGGCTTATTTTCTAAGGGACATAGAACACCATACTACTTTTCATCAACCAAATCAGTATAACAACCTAGCATATTTTTTTTAAGGTAGGGATCGATTGTGTTATGACGTGTTCCATTTGGATCTGTTGAACTAGCTTCACCTTTTTGCCTCTTCTTAAACCACTTATTAAATGTTAGTAGAATTTCTGAGATAGATGTTGTAATAGTTTTTGAATATTGGAATGTTGGTTCAACTTAAGAAGAACTAAAATGCACGATCTTGTATGTTAAACGTAGCGCATCACCAATATATGCTATGTGTATTGTCATGTCGACCTGAAAAAACTATCGACCTGAAAAAGCTGTCGACCTAAAAAGCTGCACCCACTTGTACCCTAATGAATCATTAGCATGCAAAACATAGCGCATCACTAATATGCGTTATGTGTATTGTCATGTTGACATAAAAAAGGTGCATCGACTTGCACCGTAAAGAATCATTAGCACGCAAAATGTAGCGTATCACCACTATGCGTTATGTAACCAAAAATCACTTTTAGCGGCCTATAAAACCACCGCGCATTTTGCATTAACATTTTCATTGTAACCAAATGAAGAAACCAACTTTCCTTTAATTTTTACTTTCAAGCATTACGACATGCCTGGACGCAATGACTTACCAAGGTGTTACTGTGGCAAACATACGATTTTGAAGCCATGTTGGTCCAATTGCAATCTAGGACGCAAACGTTGGATGTGTAAACGAGTTTTAATTTTTTATTATTGAAAGTTATGTTGGTTAATAGATTTTTTATAACATGTTAATTAAAAGTCTTTTGCTATCATCCCCATTTGTAGGACGAAAATCAATGTAGTTTTGAAGAATGGTATGATGAACCCATTAACCAGGAATACTGGAAATCATATTTGCTAAATATTTGGAATTTGACCCGGGAGTACGAACTCCAGATCTTGAAACTGCAAGAACAACTTGCGGTAGTGAAGGAGAAACTCAAAGAGGTAGTAGAACAAAATAATCGATTGGAAGAAAAATTTCAGTGGTTGAAGCATAGAATAATGGACGGTAGTAACTAAACAAACACATGGATGCGTTAAGTGTAGTTTTTTATTTTTATGTTGCACGTGCCATGTATTACCTTTAATTTTTAACGAATTTAAATTTATGTTAAGTTGTCTTATTTTTTTGTGTTCTAGTGTTAAACTAATAAATAACCCAAAAAAAAAAACTCATGTGCAAATTATGTAAAACATTTATAATTTTACTATTATATATTTAACGTTATATATATAACTCATAATACATATCAATGAGTCCCACAGCCTGTATGCTTTAAAGCATTGACTGGCCTGAGTTGCATCCCATCCCGCCCGGCTATGCTATCAGAATCATCCTCATCGTGTCGCCTCTTTATCGGAGGATGCACTACAGAATGATCGTCAATAAGGCTAGCAAGATCGGTAAAAGTGACCGTTGGGCCATCAGAACCTACAAAATAATAAGATATTTTAGTATATGAAATATAGAATACTAACATACGTGTTAGCTATTTGTTATTCTGATTTCAGTTTTTGTATCATGGAAAATTTTTAATGCTCATACCATGGTCTCAGCGGGCTCCTGAATAAGATCATTCGTCTCCAACAAGCGAGTATCATACAATGTGGCCTCCGTGATGGGTGATGATGTGACAACCCGACCCGTAGTCACGTGAATTACCACCATGTTTTCCCCATTTTCTGCTTCTTTATGCTTCATTATAAGTGTCTTGTGTGAACGAGTTGACTTGGATTGATTCTAGAAGGAAATGAGGCACTTAGTCTCTTTAAGGAAGGCTTGTTTTGGAAAAGTCAACCGGATATTGACTTATGTGTTAGAGGGCTCGGATATGAATTCCGATAATTCGGTTAGCTTCGGAGGATGATTTGTGACATAGGAGTGTGATCGGAAGTGATTTTGGAGCTCCGGTGTAGAATTAGGCTTGAATTGGCGAAGTTAGTATTTTAGTGAATTCCGGTTGAGAGGTGAGATTTTGATCCAAGGGTCTGAATGGAATTTCGAGAGTTGCTGTAGCTTCGTTAGGTAATTTGGGATGTGTATGCAAAATTTCAGACTACTTGGAGGTGATTTGGTTAGGTTTTTGATCGAATGCGTATCTCAAAAGTTTTTAAAGAACTTAGGCTTGAATTCGATGAGAAATGATGAGTTTAGTGTTGTTTGAGGTAATTTAATGATTGGAACAAGTTTGAATGATGTTATATGAGGTGTTGGTGCTTTTGGTTGAGGTCCCGGGGGCCTCGAAGTGATTTCGGGTGGCTAACGGGAAGTTTTGGACTTAAAATATTCTAAATCCACTGCTGCTTCTGGTATTTTCGCTTCTGCAGAAATGGGACCGCGGAAGCAGTTCCGCAGGTGCGAGATAGAGGGTCGCAGGTGCGGTTTTGTGAGGACTTGTCAGGGACCGCAGATGCAGAGTGGGGACCGCATCTGCGGAGTCGCAGATGCGACTGGTGGACTGCAGATGCGGTATTTGAAATGTTGGGGTATCCGCAAATGCGGAGCTTGGTCCGCAGAAGCGGGAACTGCAGATGCGGGATTTTGCCGCAGATGTGTCCTGGGCCTTAAATGATTTTTCCGCAGAAGCGGAGGGGGTAACCGCAGAAGCGGTGTCGCATATGCGGCATGGGAGCCGCATATGCGGAAAGGCCTGGGCAGAGGTATTTAATTTCATCTTCGCGAATTTTTGAAGGGTTTCATATTTTTAACTCGGACTTGGCGGATTGTGGGCAATTTTGAAGAGGGATTTCAATGGGTTTTGATAAGGTATGGATTCTTGGACTTAAAACATGATTTCATGGTGTAAATACATGGATTAGAGCTGAAAACTCAAGTAATTAATGGGCAAAAATGATGGTTTAGGGCTTGAAACTTAAGGGAGCAAAAATTGGGATTTGTGGGGTCATTTGGAATTCGATTTTAGTAATATTTATATGTATAGACTCGTGGCGAGATAAAGAACCCATTGATGTAAAATTTTCTGATTTTCGAGAAGTGGGCCCGGGGCTCGGGTTTTGCTAATTTCGAGATTTTTAATATTTTTCGATTGTTTTCTATTGGGTATTGTTTCATTGACATATTGTGACGTATTCGTTGCGGTTTTGGTCAGATTCGACGTGCGAGGAGGTCGATTTGAGAGGCAAGGGCATATCGAGCTAGGATTTTGGCCGGCTTGAGGTGAGTAATATATGTAAATGATGTCTTGAGGGTTTGAAACCTCATATTTGCACATCGTAGTGCTATATTGAGGTGACTTGAATGCCAGATAGAGAGCGTGGGGTAGAGAACCGTTGGGGATTGAGACTTGATCCGTCCCGATAGATGAATTTACTATGTATTTGACTGAATGTCACTTGTTATCATTATAAGTTGAGCCGACTGCTATATTTGGGCTTCGTTCCAACTGATTGAATCCTTCAGGGATTGTTATTACTGGTTTCTTAACATTTTTACATATTATTGAACTTAGTCCTAGTAATTGATACTATTTGCAAACTCAGCCACCTTTTTCTCAAACTTGAAAGTTAATTAATATTTTTAATGAAGTTTGGGTTGAATATTTATATATTAATGTGTTCGAGGGGATTATGTAATTCTGGATTGAGTATGGGATCGGGCTTCGCACCGCAGCGGTATTATATTGATATTGATATGAGGCCGAGGGCCTAGTTGATTCCACGAGATGGCTTATATTGCGCTTGGGTCGTAAGGGGCTCCTCCCGAAGTTTGCACACCCCAGTGAGCGCCGTCGATGATAAATAAATGGAGCGGGCTACACGCCGCAGCGGGTACTAGAGAGTACCGGACTATGTGTTACATTTCATATTTGATTGTCATTTACTTACTTATCTGTTGTAGTATTTCCATAATTGTTTTCATTGGTTTACTGGTTTTACACTACTTGGTTTAAAATGCTGTATTTATAGAATTACCTTGTGCCTATTCAGGATTTCTTATTCTCAGCCTTTATTTATGTTTATTACTCACTGGGTTGGAGTACTCACATTACTCCCTGCACCTTATGTGTAGATCCAGGTACATCTGAGGCTGAGTGAGGACTTCTCTGCTGAGCAGCTTATCCGGGAAAGTCATGGTAGCTGCATGACGTCCGCAGTCGTGATCTTCCCTTCTATCTCATTGTTTCATTTCCGCATTTCTTTAGAACGATATGTAGTAGGTTGATACTCATGTATTAGAGGCCCAGACTTGTGACACCGGATTCTTTGGGCTGTGTAGTTGTTTTATATTTGGGATTCTGCATGTTTTACTCTATTTCACATTTCCAGTATTATGACTTAGTAATTGATCAGTGTTAATTAATTTATGAACTGTATACAAATGGTTAAGGTTATTAGATTGGTCGGGCTTGCCTAGCGGTGTGTTGGGTGCCATCACGATCGGGGTTGGGATCGTGACAGATGATGAAATCTTTTAAAAAATATTAACACTTTAGATATTACTGACTAATCTATAAGGTAAAACCAGATTGAAATAATAGTAATACAAATAAACCTGCACCTAAGTAGCTATACAATGCTCTGTGGGAAAATCGAGGTGCACTAGAGTAGATAAAGGATATGACATCTCACCCTGATGTGATGTAACCTTATCCATGCCTGAAAGATTCTCACTAGCCCTTAGTAATGAGCCATAACTCATTCTTCGCTCCCTATGCACCTCTCTTATCGCATGATCAACAGCAACCCTTGATGACTCTAGACGATCAGGAAAATACTGATCCCACTCATGCTGCATAATGGCTGTGTTCGCGATCAATACTGGAGCTGACGGGGTCAATTATGAAGTCCTTGGTGACAGCTGAAGGCTGAACGATGGCATATAATGCGGAGCATCATAGGGCACAGGGTAGTCACCCAACTGATCATCTCTAATATCCTCCACGGGTGCCTTAATGCCCCCTTGTTGGGGCCCCCGTGCTCGCTGACCATTACGACCACGTGGGCCATCCCTTTCTCTCTAGCCACTCCTATCACGTCTATCACATATAGGGGCCATTTATGGACCATTATGGTTGTCACACCTACTTTTTCCTACACCCCCGCAAGGAGTATAAAGGAGTTTTTTCCAATTTAAAGTGACAATCGAAACATGATTATTTTTATTTTAAATTCAGAGTCGCCACTTGGGATAATTTATGGTGTCCCAAGTCACCAGTTTTAAATCCCGAATCAAGGAAAGATTGACTCTGTTTTATAGTCTGCGAACACAGAAATCCCGGTAAGGAATTCTGTTAACCTGGGAGAAGGTGTTAGGCATTCCCGGGTTCCATGGTTTTAGCACGGTCGCTTAAACTATCATAATATATGTTTCTATTATCTGATTTTAATATATGTTTTAGCCTATGGTACAATTTAAGCTTATTAGCCGCTTATTTAATTAATTTTGGGAAGTTTTAACGTTATCTAAAACACATTTTGAACCACACCACATGAAATGCACCCGCGGTCCACGAAACATTTTATTTAACGTTGTTGAGATTTGGATTTGGGTCACATGAAATGCACACCCGAGTTTAAGGAAATTAATTTAAATTACGCGCCTAAAGCAACTACGCACTTTCAAGTTTGCGAGGGCCATGGAAAATTTAACTAAATGGCACACCTCGATTTCTAAAGGATTAAAATTAATTATGTGAGGGCCATGGGTTTTGAGATTTTATTTGGCATGGCACGCCTCAAATTATTCTAACAAAAGTTTCTAAACTTAGTTTTGAGGGCCGTAAACTATTGGTGTTATTAATATGGCACACCTCAACTTAGGTAAAAGAACTATTTCAGGACAAATACCATTTAAAAATATTGTTTGCACAAATTTAGAATCACGTTGGTTTCTGGGCACTTGGGCTATGCTTGCCACAGACACAATTGGTCGCAACATTCAAAATAACCATTGGGCCTAAAGAGAACCCAAATATGATTTAAGACAAGTGCTGAAGAAATAGGGACTCAAGATCGAGTCCCTTTAAAGGGAAGCCCTTGGTATTTGAACTCCAAAAACCAGCTAAGCTTAATTGAATTACATAGCAACTGGCTAAAAATGCTTTGGGCATTACTGGGCTCTCATGAAGCCCAATATGCAGGCATAATTGGCAAAAAAGGGAGCGTTTGGCGTGACTGGGCCAATGTCGAAGGCCCAGTCATGAAACTCTGAAGATCAAAGTAATTACTGACAAACTCACAGCTTTAAACAAACACAAAGCAAAATTCATGATGCTAAATTTCATTCCATAATTAAATGTAACCCTGATGCTACAATAATTCATACACAATAACCTTATCTCTTGAAATCTATCAGAGTTTATAACAGTAACATGATTCCCAAACAAATGAACAGAACTTCAATTCATTTAAACCATACCTCAGCTAAATCCTTTGTCATTACTCACAGTAATAGAATCCAGAAATTAACATACTATCCACTTAAATCCAGAAGTCATACCAATACTCTCAACAATATGGATCCATTTTCACAACACATTAGTAATAGGAGAAAGGCTAAACTAAACATGCATAATATAGGATTTACATACAGAATAATATAGAAATAAAAAAATCAGAAGAAATAAACTCAAAACAAAACTTGTATTCAATCGGATTTCCACTCGAAATACATATTCACATTCACTTATTGTCCATTGGTTTGAAAAGTACCTGGAATTCAAAAAGGGAACCAAAAGGAATGAAGAATTAACAAACAGCAGCAACAGAATCAGCCTAAACCAGCAATAGAACAGGACCCAAACAACAACTCAAATCAAACTTTTAAAACCCCAAACTCAAACCATTTTTCTACATGTATGCATGAATTTGAATCTTTTCAGAAGTTCTAGCTAACCAAGAGAGTCAGAGAACCAAAACCAAGCAGAACTTGAGCAATTGCAGTATTTTTTGGAATTTGGAAAAAGGACTCAATTGCTTCTGAAATTTTCAGTATATTTCTTTTAGTCTCTAAATCTCTGAAATCTCCAAAAACTCTAAAATTTGACTTATTAGTGAAGAAACAATGCCTTTATAGGCAAGCCTTAGGGAGCAGAAATGAGTCTAATTTTTGCCCTTCACTCCTTTTTGAATGTTTATTTTTGCTCCTATGTCCCTAAATTTAAAATCAGCTTTTCAGGGTAGTCCCAAACCCATCTTCCTAGAAGCTTCGCCAGTCAGTTATTAAAGATTCCCTAGCCTAAAATTTCTAGATTAACCCTTTAACCCATGCTATTTACTTCAGAAACCAAATGGGTCAGATTGACCAAAGGGCTTAGACCTCAAACCAATGGGCTTGCCACCTAGATAGAATGCCCCTTTTGGGCTTTGGATTTTCAAGGTACAAGTTCAATTGAACTCAACAAACCCACACAACCAAAATTTGCGGAGCCATAGAGACTCACGAAGCTCTGAGCCCCAAAGAAAGAATGGAAAAAAAAATTAAACTACTCAAAAAGAAAACTCAAGACCAAAAACAATGCTAACCAAACTAACTTTAAAACTGAAATGCATACAAAGATGATTTGAAGAAATAGAAAAAAATAAGGAACGAATGAAAGAAGTAGAAGAAGAGGAGAAGAGAACTAAAGAAAAATTAAAAGCGAAGAATATGAAAAGCAAATAGAAGAAAAGAAAAAAAATAAATACCTTAGGAGATGGTTTGGGACAGTGGAAAATGTAAAATTCTTCAAAGTCTTTCAATTTCTCGACCAAGCTTGACATTAATAAGGTGTTCCCGTCGGGAACACACGAATAACATCAAATATGACCTTAAATCTTCCTTGACCTTCGACGATTTGAAAGTTTTGAGATTTTAGGGTTTGGGGTCAGTTTTAAGATCGAAGTATCAAGAGCTTCTGAAAGGATTTGGATAGACTAGTTAGAGATTTGGAGAGGGGGAGTCATAGGGGTGTTGTGGTGTGAAGGCTTGAGGTGGTGGAGAATTGGGGCGACAGACTAGGGTTAAGAGATGAGGGAGATGAAGTGCAGTGTTTTGGACGAGGTTGTTTGAGGGGTTTTCAGACATATATAACTAAAATGGGGCAAGTGTTTTGAGCCCTTGGATACAAAGAAATGAAGGGCCTCGATAGATTTTAAAATTTCAAAATCAAAACGACGTAGTCTCACGCCCATACTTCATCGTTTCAATAGTCTTGGGGCTGAAGTCTTGGACCGGGTAGAGACAACGAGTTTGGGCCTATTTTGAACGGGTTTGGACGGGTAATGGCGAAATTAATTTGGACCTGGGGATATTTAATTAAAAGGGCCCAAACACACTTATCTTTCAATTTCTTTTCTTTTTCTTTCAATTTCTTTTCAATTTCAAATCTTTTCTTTTTCAAATTAAAAATAAAATTTAAATTAATTCTTAACAACTAAATTAGCCTGTCAAATTATATTAAATATTCAACATAATATTTACAATAATTAATTAAGTCCTAAATTAAAAGAAAAAGATATGAAATTCAAAATTAAAGAGTTAAAATGCGAAATGAACTATTTTTGTGATTTTAATCATTTTTAAAAACACAACTAAATTGCTAACTAACCTGAAAATGTAGAATTAAATCCTAAATGCAAATACAATATATTTTTGTGTTTTTCATGAATTAAAATTAAACATGCACAGACAAATGCAAACAATTAACAAAAATACTACAAATATATACGAGATTGCACATAATGGAAATTTTTTATTTTTTATGGAATTTATGGGAGTAATTCACATAGGAAAAAAAATTATGTGCTCACAATGGTACTCCTCGGGTTGCACATAAGCAGCCTCGTATCCTAAGCGTGCATAGTCTCGGGCACGTTTCAATGTGGTAACAACAAGATCAGTAACCCGACTGCCAAGCTCATGCACAACTGACACTCCCTCGCCTGTATGTTGTAGCATCTCCAGTCCAACTGGTAGAACTGGTATAATCCAATAGCCTGCATAACATATAAAATATTAATTAAGAAAGGATGCTAAAGTAATGTAACACTATAAGTAAGTGTAACAAATAATATACCAGTGCCTCATGCGTCCCGACTTATGGAACGTATCGACCGCCAGCGCGATGAATGGGATTCCCGATGAGAAGTCGGGTAACACTAGGATACCAACCCATGTACTCATGATCCCCATCCAAACGGTTAGGAGGAGGCAGGGGCGGGCCGACGAATTATGGGGCCTAAAGCCAAACTTTATAAGGGGCCTTAATTTTTTAATCTTTTTTTATTATTTATTTGAAGTCTATATTTTAGCTTTTTTATATACAAAGTTATTAATAATTTCCTTGTAATCAATAACTCCTAATAAGTGTTTCTCAATTGATAATATAACTAATACATTTAGTCTTTCTTGTGCCACTTTTATTCTTAGATAATATTTTATCAATTTGAATTTTGAAAACTTTTTTCCGTTGAAGCAACGGTAACATGAGTTATTAACATTGTTCCATAAGAAATTTAGGCATTTGGAAAAGAATTAAATCTTTTTATTTGATTAAGTGTATTAATTAAATCGTTATCTTCTAATTGTAATATTTTTCTTAATACTTTTAATTCAGAAAATAAATCTAAACCATCAATATCGAATTGATTGTTTCGTTTTAAGGAACTTCACGATTAAGGCAATATTTTTTTAAATTTCTAACATGTAGTGATCTTAGTTTTTACTGCTAAATAGAAAATCAAAAATATTTCCATATGCTTCGACTTGTCCAAGTCTATTTTAAAATGAAAAAATAGCCTTGTCTATTATGTATAAAAGTAATCAACTCTAAAGGACTCTTTGAAAGCTTTTGAGATTTCATTATCAATATTCATATCAAATTGTTACTTCCTACATATCACACATTTCTTACGAAATTCGGGTTCGATATTCATTTCAAGTGCAGTTTTCTTGGTAGAAAGAAATCAATCTTTTTCACTGTACAAAACTCTTTTTTAAACTTATATATAGTCTATTAGGTGTAACAAAAAATGGCCCCCCCACAAATACTGGGCCTAAAGCGGTTGCTTTATTTGCTTTATGGAAGGGCCACTCCTAGGTGTAGGGTATGGCAGAATCAGGTTATACCTCTGGTATCAATCCTCTATCCGGGCCTCTTGCCAGGCCAAATATGTCTGGTCATCCTTGTAGCGATCATCCCGTTGGTAATGTGTGGATTGCAAAGTGGACGGAATAGGTGCACACTGATGTCGTCTAAACTTTCAAAGGAATCGCTCGGTGGAATGGAGATCGACTATATCGAGACATATAAGAGGGATCGAAGACATCCACATAGCTCGACTGTGGGAGCAATAATCTTGCAATCCAGCTATGAGCGCGTCACTGTATGCGTAATGACCAAACTGATTATTTTGAGAATTTAAGTTCCATTCAGAGACTTAAGGTCTTGAGCAACTTCATACTAAGTGTATTGACTTGCGTGTGTGATTGAATTCAGTTACCGGATGATTCAGAGTCAAATTGGAAGAAAGACTTCAGTTTTGGAAGCTTAAACAGTAAGAATTAAACAAAATTTCACTTTTGTGTAAACGACTTCAGAATGAGTTTTGGATGATGTCAACATCTTTGTATGGTGACTTTGGACTTAGGCACGCATCTGGATTTAGAATTGGAGGTTTGTAGGGTAATTTGAAGCATTTTGGCAAAAATTAGAATAGTTGAAGCATGAAAGATTTGACCAATAGTTGAATTTTGTGATATCGAGGTTAGAATGTGATTTCGAGAGTTAGAACAGCCCTGTTATGTCATTTGTGACTTGTCTGTAAAATTTGGCATCGTTCCAGGTTGATTTGATAGGTTTCGGCATGAGTTTTAGAAGTTAGAAGATTTGAAATTTCATAAATTCGA
Source organism: Nicotiana glauca (assembly GCA_026770625.1). NCBI lineage: Eukaryota > Viridiplantae > Streptophyta > Magnoliopsida > Solanales > Solanaceae > Nicotiana > Nicotiana glauca. Next base: position 14,358 of record MU779312.1, on the reverse strand, counting down.
TTCATGGTGCGATTTGTAGTTTCGGCATTGTTTGATGTGATTTGAGACCTTGAGCGAATCCATGTTAGGTTATGGAACTTGTTGATATGTTTAAACGGGGTCCCGAGGGCCTCGGGTGTGCTTCGGATGGGCTACGGGTTATTTTCCCCTATTTTTGAACTGTTGTTTCTGTCATCTGATGTTCTTTTTCGCGATAACAAAGTGCCTTTCGCGTTTGCGAAGTGTTTCTGCTGACCACCTCATATTTCTTCTTTGCGTTTGGGTTCACCCTCTCGCGTTCGCGAAGGTTTACCTTTTCCTTCTTCGCGTTCGCGTCCCTTCACTCGTGTTTGCAAAGGGTTTTCTTGGCAGCCTTAATTTTCTTCTTCACGAATGAGACCCTTTCTCCACGTTCGCGATGCATATCGACCTGGGCAGAATATAAGATCTTCAAATCGGTGTTTTGGATATTTTAATTATATTTTGACTTATAGAGCTCGATTTTGAGCGATTTGTGGGTTTTTCACGCAAATCGATTGGGTAACTGTACTTTACCTAGAATTTGTTATATTCAATGATTTTATCTTTATTTTTATCATTTAATTTGTATTTTGAGTTGAGGAAAATGGAGATTTTTGAAGAAAATTTTTAAAATGAAAAATCATGATTTGAGGGACGAATTGGTATCGCAAATTTATAATTTTTATATGGTTGAACTCATGCCGGAATGGGTGTTCGGGTTTTGAGAAATTGTTGGGTTCTGAGGTGTGGGCCCGAGGGGTCGACTTTTGGGTTGATTTTTAGTTTTGATAAATATTGAGACTTTATGACCCAGAATAGTTTCTTATAAGTTTTATTTATGCTTTGAAGTTATTTTGGCTAGATTTCAGTCGTCCGGAGGTTATTTCACCCGAGAAGTCTATTTTTGAGTATCGGTTTGTCTTCTTTAAGATAAGTATATTGCCTAACTTCGTGTGGTGGATCCACCTGCGAGGTGAAGAGTATGTGGTCAGACTTATTTGTGGAAAATTGCCTTTTAGGGTCTTAACTTCTTGTATTCACTGAGTATGAAGTTGTTTTGTTATAATTAAGTTTTCTTAATTGCTAGTTTCACTCTACCTGATATAATTGGGATTAATTGCTTTATGATTCACTCTTATTGCTTAGTTGACTCTTATTTGACTTAACTGAAGATTTTTACCTCTTCTATTGTCATGCTATCTTTTCACAACTGCTTATCTTTGTTTGAAATTATTATTATCTCTCCTGTAATTGTTTAGTCTTAATTGAGGTTATGATTATCTTTCTGCTGTTTATCCTTAACTGAATTTGTTGTATCTTCTTGGTAATTGCCAAAGCTTAAAAGAAATGTAGATATCCTATATCTTAGCTAACATGTCATTTTTTGGAAATTATTATACTCGTGTTAGCTCCCTTGTTGTTGAACTTTATATTGTGGGATCGTTGTTACATATTTTTTTCTCCCTTGTTGAGCTGTTCTTATTACGTCTAGTATTCTCGATTGTGGTTATTACTTGTGAACTAGTTCTACCATTTCTTTATGATCGAAAGTCCTCTAGTTGCTTTACTTGTCGTACTCTTGCATTTATTATCATTGTTGTTGTTGTACTTTTTATTGTGATGCACGAGGTTTCTGCCGTGCGGTTGTTATTGTGATGCACGAGGGTTCTGCCATGCGATTATTGTTATTGTGATGCACGTGGTTTCTGCCGTGCAGTTGTTGTTATTGGGTTGCACGAGTTTTCTGCCGTACTATTGTTACTTTTGATATTTACACACGTGGCATGACAAGGCGAGATATATATATGTGGGTTGCGTATGTGGGTAGACAAGATGGGAATATTATTATGCACGTGTGGTGAGACAAGGGGGGTATCTATATTATTATTGCACACGTGGCGAGATAAGGTGCGTTGTGTCAAGGATTGATTTGTGATGACTTGTGATGGCCTGGAGGCATTCTTGTTGTTGATACTTGTGTAGTGGTGTACTTACCCGTGTGAGTTCTATTTCGTAGAAAATTATGGGAAAACATTCTACATGTTGTCCGTTCCTTTTCCATACTTACTAGCTGGCATAAACTATGTTAGGACACTTGCACAAGCATATACGTAGTCAATCACTCTTATTAGCTAAGGATGGATCTAGATATTGTTGAGTATTAAATTGGTAAAGAGGGCACATAATGCCAAGTTTTTAGGGTTCCGGAATTTGGACTCGTGAGATGTGAACATTCTGAGGTTTGGTACCTTATAAATGATTATTGGTTGAAGCTTGGTGTGAAAGCGGCCATGTTTGTTGAGTTGTTAATTGTCTTTCCTCTATTTGTGATCATCTGACTTTAAACTGTGTTCCGCTCATTTTACTGTGTCATTATTATGGTGTTCCCTTGTTAGTTGTTGTTTTCCTTTCTTATTGTAATTACTGTATTATTGTCATTGCCATTATGCGTAGTCCTTATATAGATATCATACTCTATTGTTCCTATACTTATATTCATTTAGGTTATTTAGTCCAGTAGGTGTCTTTACTGTTCCTCGTCACTATTCCACCGATTTTAGTCTTGATACTTACTGGGTACCGTTGTGGTGTACTTATACTACACTTCTGCATATTTTATTGCAGATCCAGGTGTTTGATCGTTAGTAGTTGTGCGGATTGTTGATGTAGAGACTCAATGTAAACCTGCTGCTGTGTTCGCAGGCTTCAGAGTCACCTTCTTATTTTGTACTTGCATTGTTTATCCTTATTTATGAACAGTTGTATTTAGAAGTTTTCTAGCAAACACTATGTAGAACTTATGACTTGTACTAACGGTTTTGGGATTGTAAATTGTAAAGCAATTTCTATTTCAATCGTTAGTTGTTATTCACATATTGTTGTTGTTTCAAATAAATGTTATGCTTACCTAGTCCCTAAGACTAGGTGCCATCACGATACCCAACGGAGGTAAATTTGGGTCGTGACAAGTTGGTATCAGAACTCTAGGTTCATAGGTGCTACGAGTTATAAACGAGTTTAGTAGAGTCTATCGGATCAGTATGGAGACGTCTGTACTTATCTTCGAGAGGCTATGGAACTATTAGGACAATCTCATTTCTTTTATTCCTATCGTGCAAGCTTATTGATCTCAAAATTTGAACTTTTATCATTTTATTCTCTCATAGATGGTGAGGACATAAGCTGCAGTTATTGATGATGTTGCTCCCGCAGTAGGTGTCGTTAGAGGCAGAGGCAGAGGTCGACGAGGAGCATGTGCCGCAGCTAGAGCACCTATCAGAGCAGCGGTTGAGGAGCCGCTAGTAGCTCCGGTTGGGGGGCAGGTACCGGAGGCACCTGCTGTTACCCTCGGACTTTAGGAGGCCTTAGCACAGTTCCTGAGCATGTTTGGTACATTGGCTCAAGGGGGTTTATTCTGGTTCACCAGCTACTTTACAAACCAGGGGAGGAACCCAGACTCCCACCGCCCACACTCCGGAGCAACAATTTCACGTTGGGCAGGTTCTAGGTGTCATGGCAACCCAACTTGTGGTTCTAGTTCAGCCCATGGTCAGGGCGGCAGCAACATCCGAGGAAGAGTAGCTTAGACATGCAAAGTTCAAGAAATATGACCCTCCTACTTTCAATGGTTTGGCTTCAGAGGGTGCATAGGGATTTCTAGATAAGTGCCATCGCATTCTCTACACTATGGGTATTGTAGATACGAGTGGGGTTGTTTTTACTATGTTTCAGCTTGAGGGAGCGGCTTATCAGTGGTGGCAGGCATATGAGTAGGGTAGCCCGGCCGGTGCAACTTCACTTACATGGGTTCCGTTTTCAGAGATGTTCCTAATAGAGTTTGTACCTTAGTTCCTATGGGATGCATGGTGCGCAGAGTTTGAGCAGCTGCGGGCACTATGTCAGTATCAGAGCATACCGTTAGGTTCAGCGATTTGGCTAGACATGCATTTTCCTTTGTTGCTACAGTTAAAGAGCGAGTCTATAGGTTCATTGACGGGATCATGCATGATATTCGGTTCAGCATGGCTCGAAAGTTGGAATTGAATGTTTCATTACAGCAGGTGATAGGGATTCCTCGACAGATAGAGGGCATGTGGGATCAGGAGAGAGAGAGAGAGAGAGAGAGAGAGAGAGAGAGAGAGAGAGAGAGAGAGAGAGAGATTAGGCGAAGTTAGGAGAGAGGGCAGGGAGGCGAGGAGGACTCGTAAACCAGAGAGATACAGTGGTCCTTATTTTGGAGGCGGGGTCCGGCATGGTAGAGGTTTTGTGGGTCAGCCAATTCAGTTTTCACTCCAGGCTTCGCATGGTATTTCAGGTGCTCATGGATCTCATAGTACCCATACCGCACAATTCCCATATCCATATCAGCAGAGAGATTGCTTTGAGTGTGGAGATACCAGCCACATGGTGAGAGATTATCCCAGACTTGGACATATGTGTCACAACGAGGTATTCAAGCAAGTAGAGGGCTCCCAAGAGAGAGAGAGGTCCAACTTGTTGATGTGTTTCATACAGTAGGTCCGAGGTTGCTGCTAGATGATGTCATACAGGTATGCTTTCGGGTTGTTATAGAGGAGCACCATCTGTATTTTGTTTCAGTTCTGTTTATCGGGGTGATTTCCCCTATTTGTTACTCTACCCATGGGTGAGTTCTTGACTTAGTATTCTATTATGTGTCTATCGTTTGTTTTTTCATTATTGAGAGTTATGAGACTAGTAGTGAATTTCAATTGTCCATTTTGATAGGCTTGATGTGATTCCTGAGTATTTTGGTTACAAATTGTGATTTTGATGCTCCACTGGTGTAGGAGCCAATACTTGTTGTAATTTTATGACGGAATTGATCTAGTGGAAGGTTTCAGTAGGTTTAATGTATATTCTACTTGTGATTCAGAGTTGAGGATGGGATCCTCGCGATTTCATGTGAATTGATGTGTTTGAACAAGGTTGTGTGCTGCGGTAGAAGTTATATCAGGATGAGATCCTTGTGATTTGTTCATGTACTTTAATTTTCCCCTTTAAATTGCTTCGTAGGATGGCACTGTTAGAGATTTGTGCCTATCGGGCTTGTTTGATAATTCTCTTATGTGTTTCTTCTTACATATTTAGTCATTTTTGTTCTGTGCTCCTTGAGTTTTAGCTTGTGAGGTGTGTGCCCGGTTGCGTTAGTTGTGACTTGTTGAGTCGGGTGTACAATTATGAGTTATTCGTGTTCCTTGCAGCGCTGTCAGTGTTGTGGAGGTTTGAAACAGAGTTCTAATAGATATTAGGCTAGTTGCCGGTGCTGGATTGGTTTCGAGCAGCTATTGTGATCAGAAATGTTATTATGGGCCTATATGTGGTGTGTCACGTTGTGTGGTAGTACCTTGTGGGTGTAGGCATAAGTTGTTGCAGTTGGTTGAGATTGATACCAGGTGTGAATGTAAGAATCTGATCTTTTGGAGATGATCGGATGGTGAGAATTTTGACTCTAAGGCTTTTTGGTATTAGCGGAAGGGGTAAATTACATTTGAGATGGTGTCGTCAGGCTTATGTGGATTAGGGTGAAATGGGGTCACCCGTGGGTGTATGTTGGAAGTGTGCTTTCAGTGATTTGATGACTTTGAGGCGAATCTTGGCACATTCGAGGGCGAACGTTTGTTTAAGAGGGGAAAGATGTAACGACCCGACTGGTCGTTTTGAGAAATTAAGTTCTGTTCAGTGGCTTAAGGTAGCTTAGTATTATGTGTATTGACTTACATGCATGGTCAAATTTAGTTACCGGATGATTCAGAGTCAAATTGGAAAAAAATACTTCAATTTTGTAAGCTTAACCGGTAAGAATTGACCGAAATTTGGCTTATATGTAAACGACTTCAGAATGAGTTTTGGATGATGTCAACAGCTTCGTATGGTGATTTTGGACTTAGGCACACGTCCAGATTTGGAATTGCAAGTCCGTAGGGTAATTTGAAGCATTTCGGTGAAAACTGGAAAAGTTAAAGTTTGGAAGATGGAGAAGTTTGACAAATAGTTGATTGTTGTGAGATCGGGGTCAAAATGTGATTACGATAATTCGAAAAGCTCCGTTATGTCATTTGGGACTTGTTTGCAAAAATTTGGCATCGTTCTGGGTTGATTTGATATGTTTCGACATGAGTTTTAGAAGTAGGAATATTTGAAAGTTCATAAGTTTGATTCATGGGGCGATTCGTAGTTTCGACATTGTTTGATGTGATTTTAGACCTCGAGCGAGTCCGTCTTAGTTTATGGAACTTGTTGATATGCGTAGATGGGGTCCCGGGGGCATCGAGTGTGTTTCGGATGGGCTACGAGTTATTTTCCCCTATTTTTGAACTGTTGTTTGTGTCATCTGATGTTCTTCTTCGCGATCGCGAAGTGCCTTTCATGTTCGCGAAGTGTTTCTGCTGACCACCTTATATTTCTTCTTCGCGTTTGCGTTCTCGAAGGTTTACCTTTTCCTTCTTCGCGTTCGCGTCCCTTCACTTACGTTCGTGAAGGGTTTTCTTAGCAGCCTCAATTTTCTTCTTTGAAAATGCGACCCTTTCTCTGCGTTCGCGATGCATACAGTCCTGGGCAAAATATAATTGATAACACCAGTGTGGTTGAACTCGTATCGGAATGGGTGTCCGTATTTTGTGAAATTTGTCGGGTTCCGAGGTGCGGGCCCGGGAGACGACTTTTGGGTTGTTTTTTACTTTTGATAAAATTGAGACTTTATGATCCAGAATAATTTCTTATAAGTTTTATTTATGCTTTGAAGTTATTTTGGCTAGATTTGAGCCGTCCAGCGGTTATTTTACACGAGAAGTCCATTTTTGAGTATCAGTTTATCTTTTTTGAGGTAAGTATCTTGCCTAACTTCGTGTGGGGGAACTACCCCTTATGATTTGAGTCTTCTATGCTAATTATAGTCCGTCTACGCGAGGTCACGAGTACGTGCTTGGACTTATTTGTGGAAAGTTGGCCTTTAGGGTCTTAGGTTCTTGTATCTAACTAACGAAATCAAAGCTAATGCAAGAAATTAGAAAAACACCCAAAAAGCCTCCCCGGGCCCACGTCTCGGAATCAGGTAAAAGTCACAAATTATGAATACCCATTCACTCACGATTTTACTCATACCAAAATTATCCAAATCCGATGATTAAAAATAAAAACTCAGAAATTCGGTTGGGGAATTTTTTCCCCATTTTCCCAACTTTTTAATCCAAATCCGAAATTAAATGGAGAAAACAACTTCAGATTAATGAAATACAACTAAAAATGAGTTATGAATCATTACCTCAAAGTTCACTCTGAAAATCCCTCAAAGAATTGCCAAATCATGAGCTCCCAAGTCCAGAAATGGTGAAATGAATCAAACCCTCGACTTTGCCCTTTTTCTACCATCAGTCAAACCGCATTTGGGGACCTTTCTTCGAACCTGCGATGCTGCACTGTGGAAATACCATTGCAGGTGCAGATATCACTTAAGTCCTCAAGTCCTGCTTATGCGGGCAATGGGTTGCACCTGCGCGCTAGCTTCTGTGGAAACTCCTCCGCTCTTGCGAGTCCTTCACCGCATCTACAGCTCCTCTCTCGCATCTGCGGGCATCGAACATAGGGAACTAACCTCGCACCTGTGATCCTAGCCTGGGCTGCCCGAATCCGCTTCTGCACTCCAAGTCTTGTTTCTGCGGGCTCGCACCTGCGGTTACCACTCCGTAGGTGCGATTACACAAACTCCAGAAATCTACCGCAAGTTGCATAATGTTCAAATTTTAACCTGTAAAGCATCCGAAACACACCCGAGGTCCCCGGGACCTCAACTAAAAATACCAAACATTCCTAAAACACCATACGAACATAGTCGAGCCCTCAAACCCCATTAAACAACGTTAAAATCACATATCACCCTCCAATCCAAACTTAATGAACTTGAAACTTTCAAATTTCTACAATCGATGCCGAAACCTATCAAACCACATTCGATTGAGCTTAAATTTTTAACATAATTCATATTCAACACCACCGACCTACTCCAACTTTCGGAATCGAATTTCAACCCCGATATAAAAAATTCCACTACCGGCCCAAAACTCTAAAAATTTGACTTTCGCCATTTCAAGCCTAAATGAGCTACGGACCTCAAAAAAGCAATCCGGACACACCTCTAAGCCTAAAATCACCCAACGTAGCTAAAAAAATTGACAGAATTCCATTTCGGAGCCGTCTTCACACAGTTCCAACTACGGTTAAAATCCTAGGACTCTAAGCTTCCGATTAGGGATTAAGTCTCCCAAAATACTTAAAAACCAAAACGAACCTCCCGTCAACTCACAATAGCAGAAAAAGATAGGTGGGAAGCGGTTAATAGGGGATTGGAGATCTAACTCTAAAAAAGACCGGCCGGGTCGTTAAAATTATGAGTAGGCCTTATATAGATATCATACTCTATTTTTCCTATTCTTATATTCGTTCAGGTTATTTAGTAGAGTAGGTGTCTTTATTGTTCATCATCACTACTCCACTGAAGTTAGTCTTGGTACTTGCTGGGTACCACTGTAGTGCACTCATACTATACTTTTGCACATTTTTGTGCAGATCCAGGTATTTGATCGTTAGTAGCTATGGGTATTGTTGCTGTGGTGACTCAAGGTAAACCTGCTGCTGCGTTCGCAGGCTTCAGAGTCACCTTCTTATTTTGTGCTTGCCCTATTTATCCTTATTTATGAACAATTGTATTTAGAAGTTTTCTAGCAAACACTCTGTAGAGCTTATAACTTGTACTACCGATTTTGGTGTTGTAAATTGTAAAGCGATTCCTATTTCAATCATTAGATGTTATTCAAATATTATTTTTGTTTCAAATAAATGTTAGGCTTACCTATTCGCTAATATTAGGTGCCATCACGATATCCAACGGAGGAAATTTAGGTCGTGACTGTATAGCCTCTGTATGAACTATTTATTAAACACAAGAATCATGAGTAAACGCAAGACATATCAAGTCAGGCCAAGTAAACTTAAGTATATATGTACCTGAGCGCCTTCAAGTAAATCCAACAAATCCATATAATAAGGGATATGATGTCGAGCCTTGAACTCGCGGGCGTGGCCTCGCCTATATATTAACCTCCTAACTAGTGGGATAATGGTGGAGGTGGTGCATTTGGAGCTATCGATGGCAGAGCTAGCTAGAACTGTAGGAACCTCTCCAAAGCCCAAACCTAATATAGATTATGGACGTAAAATGTAAGTCATTTTTTACTTTCTCTGTTATAATCACGAAAAAAATTGACTATGATTTCACCTGTAGCACCAGTATAAAATCGGCAACGTCTCTTACGGTGCCCATGGACGACCGACACAGCTACCTATAAAGGTAAGCTAGAACAACCCCACCCTAGCTGTAATCAGGTAAATCCTCTAGTCGCTCCAAATGATGTAGAATCGTCAGCTGACTAGGTTTCTCGAAGTGTTCGGGAACAAGATAACACCAAACATCATCAACAAAAACAGCTTCGTCTGTCGGTCAATATCCTCTGGTGGTGATTCATTAGTAATCTCCTCGTGCAGCGCTACCAGATGCTGCCTAATAGGCGTCAGCTACAATCGACTGGCACCACTCAACGCAGTCAGCTCCACAAGCTGGAAATTAGTGAGCCTCTGCAACATATGAAGGTAGTCCTCTCACGTATAGTCCCGAAGAGCATGCGGGTAAGCTACAGGTATACAATCAACAGGTAACCCGAAAAGAACCTCCACGTCCTCTAGTGTGATGGTAGCTTTGCCGATGGATAGATGAAACATGTGCGTCTCCATTTGCCACCGCTCTATCACACCCGTGATTAGGGCCCATTTGAACTGCAACCGACCAATCTCTATAATCCTGTAAAAACCCGTCCGCTGAAGGCGTCTAACTATACGGGGATGCAGTGGTGGTCCCTAATGAACTCTTAAAGATTGTCTATACATCTGGGATGGAAGGTGTGGGACAAACACTTCCCATCCCAGATATGTGAAGATCTATGGTTGCCCTGGAGCAACAGTAGCTCTCAAGATGCAGGTCCAAGATATACAGGGGGAAGCTCCATGACGATGTCTGTAAATTGAGCAATATTAATTAAAGTATTTTTCTGTTTAATCATTTAACATTTTTAAATATATTACAATATTTTTTTTATTTTAATATTTAATCGATAAATTTTCTATATTATTAATTAGGTTATATATTCTATATTATTATTTTATACGTTTAGTTTCTTACATTTTTTACTAAAATTCGGCAGGTTTTTTCTTTTGAACTATCATCTTTTTCAGCTATTTTTGGATTATAAGAAAATTAAATATTTTGTTTTTATAACTAATAATGATATATTTAATAATTACTCATATAAAAATACTTAGGATGATAAATTTTTTATTTTATTGTTATATATGTTAGCTTCTTACATGTTTTTGACAGAAATTCGAGTGGGTTTTGTTTGAACTATCATCTTCTTTTTTTAAGATATTTTTGGGGCTATAAGAGAATTATATATTTAATTTTCATAACTAATAAGATATTTTAGTAATTATTCATATAACAAATACTTTGATTGATAAATTTTTCATATGTTAGTTTCTTGCATTTTTTGACTGAAATTCCACAGAGTTTTGTTTGAACTATCATCTTTTTCAAATTTTTTTGGGTTATAACAGAATAAGATATTAAATTTTCATAAGTAATCAAGATATATTTCATAATTATTCATATGAAAAATACTACAAACTCAATAGCAAAAAATATTGAATCTATTTCATTCGTAACAATTTACTTGTTAACGGTCATATTTTGCCCAAAATTTCCGGCAGCATCTATTTTATATTATCAAATAATTATTTTATGATTCATATATAATATTTGATAATTATCTACTAATACATTAAATTCATAATTGAGTACTCTAACCTAGTTAGTGAATGAGAGCACATAGTATTTATTCTAGACTGCAAAATCCTAAAGAGCACTAAAGTCACACTACTCTAAATAGCCATAAACAAAGTCAACTACCATAAGATAAAATTTAGTATCAGTTTTACTATGCTAAAGGGCACTACATAACAATTAAAGACACAATATAACAATAAAGGGTACTAAACAATAATAAAGTCATATATTAATATACGTACAATACTAAAATCACATATAACACTAATTATTTAATAAAATAATAATATATATTTTTTATAATTTTTTAGCACATAAATAAACTAATGTCACACCTCCTTTTTCCGAAAAGGCTTTACTACACCCCGAAAAAGGGTTGTAATAATAAAGGAGTTTTTCCATTTTAAGGACAATTAAAAAGGGATTCGTTTTTATTTAAGAAATC
>MU779308.1:172642-184970 GCA_026770625.1 Nicotiana glauca | reverse complement strand
CTATATATATATATATATATATATATATATATATATATATATATATATATATATATATATATATAGCTTAAAATGAATTAAAATCCTAAATTTATACTACATATGTACATAATTTTAAATTCAACTAAAAATAATTTATTTTTGTTTTATATATAGCAACCAACTTTGGTCGCCATTTTGGTCAAACAGTCAAAAAGTGACTACCAACTTTGGTCACTATTTTGGTCAAAATAGTCAATACTTATTTTCTACCAAAAATAGCGACCAAAGTTGGTCGCTATTTTTAAATCCAAGAGACAAAATCGGGTTAGCCCTCCCTATGTCTTATTTTCTTACCAAAAATTTCCCAAACTCTCTCTCAATATATTCTCCTCCCCTTCTTTATTTTCCTTACAAAAATCAATCCCCCCACCCCTTGCCACTGTCGCCGGAGCCGCTACCGCCGCTACCATTGTTGCCACTGCCACTGTCGCCGGAGCCGCCGCTACCACTGTCGCCGGAGCCGCTGTCCCCCACCCTTTCCACCACTGCTTTTTAATCCCGCTTTTAATCTACCAAGATTAGTAATCTACCTTCTTAGCTTTTTAATTATTAATTTTTGCTATATAATTTTATGTAATTTTTCAGAATTTTTGTCTATTTAGCATTAGGGTTTTTGGTTTGAACTACATTAGATTTATGGAATTAAGGTAGAAATTATGATCTTTTAGTTCTTGTATTAATTTATATTGAGTTAAATTGTGAAAAGAAACAATTCATACATTAGCAATACCTAAATAAGAGTACTTGTAAATACATTGTCCTAAATAAGAATACATTATATGTACTTGAATTAACTAAATTAATTTGTTCTTGCTTTATTTATATAGATGGAACATCGTACTTGGATGTACAATAGAAATTATCCTAATCGGCGGGGATTGCGGGAGGATTTTGTTGAAGGGGTCGATGAATTTATTAGACATGCAATGTCACTTTCGCCATACATAAATGAAGGAGTAATTAGGTGCTCTTGTGTTAGGTGCGACTGTATGAACTTTGGAAAATTGGAGGAAGTTAAGCATCATCCTTATAGAAGGGGATTTATAGAAAATTACTTTGTGTGGACTAGTCATGGAGATATCGATGGTAGCCATGGGATATTTCATAATATGATTGTGGGTGAAAGTAGTAGGTCGGTGGAGAATACAAATCGTGATTCTAGAATTCATGATGTGGTTGCGGATGCTTTTGGGATGCACTTTGGGGATGAGCCCAATTAAAATATTGAACAAACTCCTAATGATAACGTAAAACATTTTTATAAAGCTTTAGAGGAAGCTAGTCGTCCACTACGTAACGGAAGTTCGCATTCGGAGTTGTCTATTGCAGTTAAATTACTAATTATGAAATCTAATTAGAATATTTCTCAAGGAGCCATGGACTCCTTCATTGACCTTATGTGTGAACTAGTTGGCCCTGATATCGAATTACCTGGTGATTTCTACAAGGCAAAGAGATTAGTTTCTAAGTTAGGACTTTCGTCAATGAGAATTGATTGTTGTGAAGAGGGTTGCATGCTATATTATAAAGATCATGCAGGTTTGGACAGTTGTAAATTTTGCGAAAAGCCTCGTTTCAAGAGGATTTCCGGTGGAAATATGGTCGCTATCAAGTCGATGCATTATTTACCTCTTATACCTAGGTTAAAGAGGTTATATGTGTCGATGAGTTCTGCTCCTCATATGAGATGGCACTTTGAAAATAGAAGACCACTTGGTTTTATGTGTCATTCTTCAGATGGAGAAGCTTGGAAGCACTTTGATAGGACATATCCCGATTTTGCTAGTGAACCAAGGAATGTTGGATTAGGTCTGTGTGCGGATGGCTTCACGCCTTTTTCTGTATCTGCCACACCATATTCATGTTGGCCTGTCTTTCTTAGACCTTATAATCTACCAGCCGAGTTGTGCATGACTAGTCCATATATATTTTTAAATTGTATTATCCCCGGTCTACGTAATCTGAAAAGTTTGATTGATGTATATTTGCAACCTTTGATTGATGAGCTAAAACAATTGTGGTACGATGGTGTTGAAACATATGACATATCAACCAAGCAAAATGTCATTTTGCGTGCTAGTTTAATGTGGACAATTAACGATTTTTCTGCATATGGAATGTTGTCTGGGTGGATAACTGTTGGGACGCTAGCTTGTCCTTACTGCATGGAAAATAGTAAAGTGTTCACTTTGAAATATGGCCAAAAGCAATCCTGGTTTGATTGTTATCGTCAATTCTTGCCTCCTAATCATGAGTTTAGAAGGATGAAAAATGCATTCAAAAAGAATAAAATGGAATATGATTTCCCACCTCCGATACTTCAGGTGAGGAAATTTGGGAGAGGGTCCAAAATTTCAGTAAAGTTAATGAAGCTCCACCTTATAGATTCCCCAGATACGGTGTTACTCATAATTGGACGAAACAGAGTATATTTTGGGAGTTGCCATATTGGAAGGATAATCTTCTTCGTCACAAACTTGATGTCATGCATATTTAGAAGAACGATTTTGACAATTCGTTCAACACAGCGATGATGTTAAAGGTAAGATAAAGGATTACCAGAAGGCTAGAATGGACTTACAAGAATATTGCAGGCGGCCTGAATTATACTTGCAGACAGCAAACAATGGTAATGTGTTCAAGCCCAAAACAAGTTACACATTCACTTTGGAGGAAAGAGGGCAAATTTGTGATTGGGTAACGAAGTGGAAGATGCCGGAGGGTTATGCGTCGAATTTTGGGAAAAAAGTTAATATGGAGGTAGGGAAGTTGAGACATTTGAAAAGTCATGACTGTCATGCTTTTATGGAGACCTTAGTGCCTATTTAATTTTGTGGTTTGCCTGAACAAATATGGAAACCTATTACAGAGATTAGTTTTTTTTTCAAAGACTTGTGTTCTTCCACATTAAGGGAAGAAAACCTACTCCTGATGGATCAGAACATTCGTGTAACTTCTACTAAGATGGAAAAGATATTTCCATGTGGGTTTTTTGATGTGATGGAACACCTTTCAATCCACCTTGTACACGAGGCACGACTTGGAGGGCCTGTTCAATGCAGATGGATGTATCCCTTTGAGAGGTAATATTTTAGGTTTGATGTAATTTTCGGTTTTATTTTAAACAAATGTTCTTAGCTAACCTGAAATTATGTAGGACAATTGGAAAATGCAAACAATTTGTTAAGCAGAGGAATTGGATTGAAGGATCTATATGCGAAGCTTATCTTGCGAAGGAAACTGCCCATTTTTGTTCTTATTATTTTGAGAGTAATGTGCCATGTGCTAGGAATATGCCCAACAGGCACACGGTTGACCTTAGGAATGATCCATTATATCCCCCAATGTCCATATTCAATTAACCAGGCCGATGTTCTAAGGATGTTAGTACAAGTTAGCTACACTTCATGTGTTGCTAAATTGTCCCGAAGTTGTACCATATCTCAAGTAAGTATTGATTTAGTAGTTATCAAAATCTAAAAATTACTGTGATTACATCTCAATGCAACTACTAAAAATATTTGATGTGTCACAGTCACTTTGTGGGTCAATTTGGCCATGATGCTGTATATACGAGATTTAATACGTGGTTCAAACAATTTGTAAGTTTCTCCTTAAAATATTCTAACACTATGTAGGTAAACAATGTTTGGAAGTTATGCTAACTTATGAATTTATTTAATGATTTGTAGCTAAATGATCCAAATAATGGTGTAAATCAATTTTTGAAAAATGTATCTTGGGGACCTGGGGTTGAGGTCACAATCATGTCTAAGTACATTGTGAATGGTTATAAGTTTCATACAGAGGACTGCCCTAAAAATAAAAATAGCAACAACAGTGGGGTGTGGGTTCAAGGTGGTGATGGCAACCAAGATGGAGATATTGATTATTATGGTGTGCTCAAAGAAATAATAGAACTAGAATATACAGGTTGGCCAAATAAGAAATTGATACTCTTTAGATGCAAGTGGTTTGACCCATATCGAACAAGAGGTACAAGAGTACACAATCAATACAACATAATTGAGGTTAATCATACGAGGGAGTATGATCGCTATGATCTTTTCATAATTGCACATAATGTTAGGAAAGTGTTTTATGCTCCTTATCCATTGCGGCGGAATAAGTCTAATTGATGGGTTGTAATAAAAACTAAACTTGTGGGTAGGGTAGAAGTCGAGAATGTGTTAGATGTTGCATATCAAAACGATATCTCCAGTGTTCACCAAATAGTGGATGAAGTTTTAGAAAACATCCTAAACACATATTGGAATAAATTGATATAGATGAAGTAAGAATTATAGAAAACGAGGAAGAAGAATCAACTGGTGAAGCTCAAGCTAGTGAGGAAGAAGAATTCTCGGACGAGGAACTATACGTCGATGAGCTTTAAAAAGTTGGTTTCTTTAATAGCTCTCATTTATATCTAGTTTCTTTATATGTTTCAATCTAACTATGTATTATATTATGTAGATGACAGGAAAGGTTCGAGGTAACAGTGATCCTACTAGTTCTCGGGATCGAGAAAAGGCTATGAAACAAAAGAGGAGGGTAGAAGATACTACTCAATCCCTTCTTGCCTCTTCATAGATACCTGTGCCTATGCCTATGTCTGGGCCTCCACCCTATGGCTATTCGGAGCTGCCAGCGCATCACCAGCCCTACACCTTCGTGCAGACGCCAGGTTTTTCTTCACAGGGCCATAGGACTGTACGACCTACATACAGTCCACCTATCTTACTACCACATAGATCAGATCCATCAGTAGCTCATGGATTACATCGATCCATGTCACATCCACATGGATCACTGCCATCCATGTCACAGCCACTCGGGTCACAACTATCTGTGTCTCATCCACTTGTGGCCCATATAGCTATGTCGCACTCCCAGGGCTCACAGCCATCTTCATCTGGGACTCCATCTATTGCAGGCCTTCGTCTGCAAGATACTAGCTCTGACCCCCCCACACCTTCCACACATGCCTCCGATATATATGCTTCAGACAATGATGTTGATGATGACGAGGAGGTGCATTATGACGAATATGGCAAGATCATCATAGTCCCTAAGGGTGACGGGTAAGAGTTATTTGTTATTTTTACTTTTTTTGTTTTGTACATTTTTACTAAGATATTAATGTGTTTTTTTATTAAATTGCAGGTTCATTCCTAGTAATATTACTACAAGGATCATCACCAAAGCCACCAGAAAGCTTTATGATGGTCCTTATGCGACTTGGAGTGAATTTCCATTCTTGCTGAAGGAGGCAATCTTCAATCAATTTAAGGTATAAATGTTCTTTTAAGCAGTATAATTGTTTATATTTATGATATTTCCATCTAAATATGTATTATAGAATATAACTTAGCTTATATATATCGAATTATATAGAATTTAGCTAATATTATATCGAATTTAGCTTATATATAATGAATATAGCTTTTATATATATTCGATAAAAGCTTAGTGCGTTAATACATAATTAATCAAAAGTTAAGCGCATTAATACTTAGCTTTTATTAGCTAATGCACTAATACTTATTGCATAGTATATGTGTGTGTGTGTGTGTGTGTGTGTGTATATATATATTAGCTAATGCACTAATATACTACATTATAAGTAGTTAATGCACTTAGCTTTTGAATAATTGTTAGCTAATACAAGCTAAGTATAATATATCGAATATAGCTTTTATGATATTTCCATCTAAATATGATATTTCCATAGAATACTTGACTTTCGAAATACAGAGCAAGTGTATATGGGAACACCGCTATAGCGCGGAAGTGGCTGCAAATTTCCATCTAAAAGCTCGAAAGCGGTTGTCCCATTGTTTCTCCAAAGCTAGCCAGTTGAACCAGAAGCCTGACTGGTTGCTTCAGAATTTATGGGATGATTTGCAAAGGCAATGGCTTACCACAGAGTTCTTATAGAAGAGCGAAAAAGGAAAGAAAGCTCGGGCATCTGAGGAGGGAGGATCCTTGCACACTGGAGGTGCAATCAGCCTAGGGACGAAAAAACGAAGAATGGTACGTAATTGCTTAATTTATTTTAATTTTCAAATTATATGTATTCTGTTTATTGACTAAAATTTATGAGTTTTTAGGGAAAAAAGTTGGGGCGTCCGATGAACCAAGATGAGCTCTTCAAGGAGACTCATATTGTAAAGAAGAAGAAAGAGACGGACCAAAAAAGGTGGGTCGATGGCCGAACCTCGACTGTACATGTAAGTTTTCACTTTTCATTAAGAATTTTGATTTGCTTTTATATAAATTTTTAAATAGTAATTCAATGCAATTTTTCTTATAGGGTCGCTTCACAGCTGAAGTGGAGCAGTTCATACGCAGTCAGCCACCTAATGAGTCGGACGCACCAATCCAACTATCGGACGAGGATGCTGAGAGAATGTGGACGCAAGCCACTGGCGGTCCAAAATGGGGGAAGGTATACGGGCTTCCTAATAAGAAATTCCATCGCTATAAGTGTGGAATGCAAGGAATAGGGACTTCCTCCCAAGCCGAGCAACTTGATGGGGAGAGCCTCTCCTCTATGCGGTAGACTGTGGCAAAGCTCACATCCGAGCTAGAAGCCGCCAAGGAGAGAGAAAGGGTTAGAGATATGCAGTACTGTGGCATACAAGCTCGGTGCAAGGGCATGCAAGAGCAGATCAAATCTCTCCTAGCTTCTGGCAATTTTTCGATTCCCCGGTCACGTAAGTCATCACCAGAGGCTCGCCTTCCCCGTGCTCATTCCTCCCATCCTCCCCGTGATCATTCTTCCCATGCTCGACAAATAGCCAATTCTGGATACCGTCATGGTGAAGAAAGTTCATCAGACGGTGATGATAATGATGTACAGAAAAATCTTTGAACTTATTAGTTTATACTGGACAAATACAATCGTTTTTCGAATGGTTTTGTAATAATAGTTAACTTACTAGTTTGGTTAGCTTAAAGTATGAAGTTCTATTGAACTTTATACTTTGTTCATTATAATTTTGTTACTGTGTTGTTGTTGTTATTGTTGTTGCTTTTTAGTTGTCGTTGTTGCTTGTTGTTGTTGTTGTTGTTGGCATAAAATGCCTATTTAGGAATTTTAGTAAGCTGGCAGGTGGTGTAGCTGCCAAAACAGGTAGTTCCTTCCAGCAATATACCAAGAAAAGCGACCAACTTTGGTTGCTATTTGGTTGCTTTTCTATTAAAAAAGCAATTTTTCTAGGAAATAGCGACCAAAATCAGTCGCTATATAACCCAAATTTCACAAAAAAATGACCAACTTTGGTCGCTATTTCCCAGAAAATTAACAATTTTTTGAAATATAGCGACCAAATTTGGTCGTTTATTACTTAAAAAAAAATTAATTCATGAAGTTAGCGACCAACTTTGGTCGATTAATTTAAAAAAAATTAAAAATATTTATAGTATAGCGACCAACTTTGGTCGCTATTTTCCAGATTTTAAAATATCATATTTTTTTTACAGACCAAAGTTGATCGCTATTTTATGATTAATCATAAATAAATAAAAAACATAATTTACATAAAGAGACCAACTTTGGTCGCCAAAAATTATAATATTAAAATATTATAGCGACCAAAGTTGGTCGCTATTTTCTTTACTCGAAAAATTTAGTCCTTTTACCTGAGTGACCAAAGTTGGTCGCTAATTAGCGACCAACTTTGGTCCCCAAGGTAAAGGGACCAGCTTAATATCGACCAGGCGTGTTTGGTCGCTTTTTGGCCAATAAGCGACCAACTTTGGTCGCTTTTCATGGTCGTTTTTTTCGGATTTCTAATTGTGACGCCTATTGATAGCTGCATAACGATCGAACGTTAATACTGAAATTCTTTGTAACGACTGCTCACCGAATGCTGCACTTTCTAATTGATGTTATCCATTCAAATCTTTGTTCTCAGTTCCAATGCCTTCAGAACTTACTCCGCACTGGTCACATGCTTGTATCCTCAACAAACTATTTGTTGACTTAATCTTACCTCTCTCCAGTTTTATATGTCATTTCGTCATTCATCCAAATGTCACTAACTAATGTTTCCCCATATAGATAGTCCCCTACTTTCGGGTGATAACTTTGTGTTAGCGGGAAGTAGATAAGACCCATTTTCTTAGCGGAAAAGCCCCTGAATGGTTTCTGACACTTGAAAGGACGCACATATTCTCGCATTTAATGACCCGAACACGTGTAATTCTGTGTTTCGACAAATATTTTCGCTAGTTTTCAAGGTAATCATGACCATGAATTTTGCCGTCTATAAACTTCTCCACTACGCATCAGTTTTACCTTTCACTTTTATAAACTCCTCCTCCTCTTCTTTTTCTTCTTCTTCTTCTTCTTCGAATTTCCTTAGAACCCTACTGCAAAACCCCTCTTCCTCAGTAAAGTCCATTTACTTAAACTTGTTACTACAATGTCTTTTACTACCACTGTCTTCGAAAATTTTGGTTTTCTCATCGGTAGTGGCCTTAAAAAGAATAAAACCAAAGATGTTGATGCTAAATCCGGGCCTCCTAGCGTTAACACCATAATACCTTCACAACTTCATTTTGAATTGGATCTTCAAGTACATAGGGAGCCAACAATCGCAAAAGTGATAGAAATTGGCTTGCCCATAGATATGCCTCTTCTATTCGCCCTAACAGTATTCCTGTTGTAAAAGAAGATTGCAATTGGAATAACATCAAAATCATTGCCCCCAATAAGGTAGAAAGGGTCATCTTCACCAAATCAGGGTTCATGTATGTTTATACAAACCATTTTACTTTGAGATTGGATCAAGAAATAGATCCCATTAGTTTAGAATTCTGCAACCATTACCACATCTGCTTGGCTCAGGTAGGCCCATCATTATGGCGTACCATGGCTTGCCTTCAAAAACTGTTCTCCAAAGCCAGGGAATCCCTAACCCTCGCACATTTGATCAAATTATACTCCCCAAAGATCTTTCTTGGAGGTTTTCTAAAGCATAGCAAACGTGAACATTATGCCATTATTACCAATTTTGATAATGATATCGATTGTGGTTGGATAGAATGATTTGTTGTCATTGCCACCAGAGACATTCTCCCGGTATCAGATCCGGTTATTCCTGAATCCTAAAATTTATTCGTAAGCTTTCGGACATCTTTTTCTTTATTGCGTTGAAGAAAATTCCCTTTTTCTGCTAACTTTTACTTTTCTTACTCCAGCTACCTATTGTGTACCACCTTCGGTACAGACCTTGACTCAATGAGTACAAAATATTCTAGACGTTTCCACACCAGACTCCCATAGGTGGAAATAAATTTCTCCCACATTCAATTGGAAAGCCAAAAACCAAGGTAAGTAAAAGTTCTTCTTTCCTTCTTTCAATTTCCAACATGACTCAGAACTAGTTTCTTGACTCTCCTTTTGCAAAACACAGGACTCTTGAAGGGATCTGTTATTTGCCCTGTTGTTGACATCTCCGATGACCCAGAGGAAGCCCAACAGTAATTACAAAATCTCCTTAACTAAAAGAGAGTTCTTGATGCCTCCCTCGCTTCCGGTAAAGGTGCTTCCTCCCCGAGTCCCCATCCTAAGGACAAGAAACTGTCACGGCCCAAAATCCACTAGTCGTGATGGCACCTAACCCAACCTGCTAGGTAAGCCAACTAATAATTATCCAATTTCAATAAATCTAATAAGTCGATTAAACAAAATAAATTATCGGTATCTATTACATTTCTCAAGGACTGGTAGCACAAATCATGAGCTTCTAAGAATAGAGTTTATAAAGCTGATATGAAAAAAATATATCTTCTGCTTAAAAAGTACGTAAGCGGAATTTTATAACCTAAGGCTACCGTGAACAAAAGGAAGCTACATTAGGAACGCATGTACGCCTTCAATTCCAACAACCATCGAACGCAGCAACATTGGCATCCGAGATTTGCACGCAATATGCAGGAAGTGCAATATGAGTATAATCGACCACATATACTCAAAACGTAATGAACCTAACCTCTAGTTGAAAGTAGTGACAAGTTGGAACATAGGCCAGGTCCAACACCAATGACCAACAACAGTTCATACAACGTATAGCATATAAACAAGGATATAATCTCAGAGATAAAAAGTTCAGCTTTTACACGGTTTTCCAAAAAATATTTTCGCTTTTAAAGAATATCAGTGAAACCCCAAATCAACAACCACAACAACATCCCAGTATAATACCATCAATGGGGTCTGGGGAGGGTAGTGTGTACGCAGACCTTACCCCTGCCACGAGGGGTAGAAAGGCTGTTTCTAGGAGACCCTCAGCTCAAGAAGGCATCAAGTGGCAATATATTATTACTATCAATAAACTTATAATAGAATAACATAAAATGCATTACATAATATAAAATAACCTAAAATAACAAAATTAACAGTAATATAAGGAAATACCAGAAATACGAGCGAGATGGACGGTAAACTAATATCCAGCATATAGAGCCCTGCATCAGTAGCTGATCAGTAGCATCATAAGCCTAATTTCTAAAGGCTTGTCTAACTCTAGTGCATTGTAGTAATATTCATAACTTCCCCCTAACCTACAACTTTAATGTTCGACCTCCACAATTCCCTGTCTAGGGCCATGTCCTCAGTAATCCTAAGTCGCGTCATGTCCTGCCTTATCACCTTTCCCCAATACTTCTTAGATCTCCCTCTACTTCTCCTCATACCCACCACCACCAATCGCTCATACCTCCTTACAGGTGCATCACTGCTCCTCCTCTGAATGTGCCCGAACCATCTGAGTCTTGCTTCCCGCATCTTGTCCTCTATGGGTGCCACACCCACCCTCTCCCAAATATCATTGAAGAATTATGAGATGGTTTGAAAATTGTAATTTTCCTGAAAAATCCTTTCAACAATAAAAATATTTTATTTTCTTTCCAAATAATAAGTGTGAAATACCTCTCTATGCCTATATATCAATGTGTGTAAAAAGTCATGAATGATCGGATACCATACAACATGAGAAAAATGCATCTCTATTCATGCCAATGCCATGTATCTCAGGGATGAATCATATACTCACTCTCTCAGAGTACTCAACCTCACTGCATCACACTTTTCACTCATCATACTCATACCACTCGGTACTTTATATGACCCATACGACCCAAGAAAGTCCATCCTAGATCATACACAACATTGATTATAACTCACCCAGTACCAAGGAAAAAAGGCAGTCCAACCCTGTGGATAAATCCATCTCCACGTATCAAGTACTTCAAACAAATCCATGTCCAGGGAAATCCATCCCTTAATAATATATAAATTCTCAACCACTCGGTATTGTATATGGCATATGCAGCCCAGAAAAATCCATCCTGGAACATATACATCACTGACTAGAAGTCACCTAGTATCGAGGAGAAAGGGCAATCCAACCTTATAGAGAAATGCATCTTCAGATATCAAATACTTCGGAAAAATCCATGCCCAAGGAAATCCATCCCTCAATCATATCATCTGCGCTCAGTGGGGGTATATATCCTTCGGAGAAGCTCCTTCAGCCCAAGCACTATCATAATTATCAATATAACCGATGGCATGGAGCTGATCCCATAACTGTCACTCATAATCTGGATTTAGGCCTCACTCAGACATCAATCTCTCCAGTCTCATCCACAGGCTCACAATGTCATGAAAACTGACCCGGAATAATGATATGATGTATCAATAAGCAACAACTGATATCCAAGGAGTGGTTTAATCAGACCAACTCATTTTAACTTTTCAAACAAGCTTGTGTAGGATTCGCCAATGGGCGTAAATTATCCCTTTGCCTCTGTTTCTCTCCATGCCTCTATTTTCCAGTATTGTTGAATGCTTGAAAGTGATGTACACGAGAGCTTCGGGCTATTGGTGCCTGCCTCTGGGAGTGACTTGGTAGTGGGGCCAATGGCCAGGTGTTATTTAGTAGATGGGGTGGCTTTTGGGGACATTCATGGGGTCGGTATTGGGGTTGGGAGCATTTAGCAAGAACGACCACCGGACCTTATTGTTTACGGAGGCTATGACCTGATGGTTGGACAAAAGATCGGGTGTTGTTCGTGGGATTAGTTTGGGGTTGGTTTTGAAGTCGAACAGATTTGGCAAGAACAATTATCGGACCTTGTTGTGGATGGGACTCAGCAACATTTTTATCAATAGTAGAATCATCCTGAGCCACTTGTTCGTTCCATTTGACCCATAGATCCTTAAAGCTTTCCTTGGGTTTCTTTTCAGTCTGAGATAGGGAGGAGCAACTTG
>MU779308.1:125745-151719 GCA_026770625.1 Nicotiana glauca | reverse complement strand
TCTGGAGTATATCCAAGGAGTGGTTTAATCAGACCAACTCGTTTTAACTTTTCAAACAAGCTTGTGTAGGATTCGCCAATGGGCGTAAAATTATCCCTTTGCCTCTGTTTCTCTCCATGCCTCCATTTTCCAGTATTGTTGAATGCTTGAAAGTGTTGTACACGAGAGCTTTGGGCTATTGGTGCCTGCCTTTGGGAGTGACTTGGTAGTGGGGCCAATGGCCAGGTGTTATTTAGTAGATGGGGTGGCTTTTGGGGACATTCACGGGGTCGATATTGGGGTTGGGAGCGTTTAGCAAGAACAACCACCGAACCTTGTTGTTTACGGAGGCTATGACCTGATGGTTGGACAAAAGATCGGGTGTTGTTCGTGGGATTAATTTGGGGTTGGTTTTGAAGTCGAACAGATTTGGCAAGAACAATTATCGTGGCCTGTGGAGCATCATTCGGCATTGCCACAGATTTCCACAAGACTAAGAATATTTCAATGTCGACTGAGACTATTTTTTAACAACAAGTGGAAATGTAATGACTTATTCTGACAAAGTGGATATTTTTTTGCAAAATTTCGTTTAAAAAACTACAAACTCAATGATTAAAAACACATCAAAATTTCTCATCCTGGGGCCCATGGGACATCATTCGGCATCACCACAGGCCAACATAAGACTGAGAAGTTTTTAATGTCAATTGTGACTATTTTTATAAAATTGGCCATGTAATGGCTTATTTTGACAAAGTGGCTATTTTTGCAAAATTTTGTTTAAGAAAATAAACTCGAAAATTTCTCATCCTGGGGACCATGGGGCATCACTCAGCATCACCACAAGCCAACGCAAGACTGATAAAGTTTTAATGCCAATTGTGGCTATTTTAACAAAAT
The DNA here is from genome assembly GCA_026770625.1 of Nicotiana glauca. Lineage (NCBI taxonomy): Eukaryota > Viridiplantae > Streptophyta > Magnoliopsida > Solanales > Solanaceae > Nicotiana > Nicotiana glauca. The sequence goes on along the minus strand of MU779308.1, from coordinate 150,837 downwards.
CCGGCCATGTAATGGCTTATTTAACAAAATAATTATTTTTTGTAAAGTTGATAGATGACCCTAACTTGATTTTGCGGATACGGCCTTTCAACATTTCCGCAAGGGATATTTCAAGGCTGTGCCCGCAAATTATTTAAAATGATTCAAAGTGGCTATTCTTGCAAAAACGGCCTTCCGGCGTCCTTTTAAGGGAAATTCGGCTTATTTTAAACAAGAATAGCGTCACCTGACTTATTTATAACAAAATCAAAATTTTGACATTTTTTGGCTATTTTCGCAAAAAGGTGTGGTTGGACCCTCAAGGGTTGCCTACGTATCTCACACGTGGTGAGAATCAAACCAGCGTAGTTCGGGCCGATTGACCACAAATCAAAACTATTTTTTGACCAATAATTTTTCAAATATTTTCTCTTTTGCCATTTTTTTTTATTATTATTTTTTTTTCAAAAATCCAGCAACATTTCGGTACTATTTGGGTATTGGGTTTTTTCACAGTAAATGGTTATCTTCCCTTAGTACTAACACTGCTATGTTTTTTTTACACATTTTTTTTCACTCATGATATACAAGCCGGTCAACATGTGGAGCCGAGCAAATAAATGCAAGTAGCGCGTAATATACATCAGGATGGTCATTTTAATTCGGGTTACCTGTCCTAGACGGACCCAACCCCTATGTTGAGTCCCCTAAGTCAAAATGCACGTGATGCAAATAAACGTCCTATTAGGGATTCGGCTTGAGTTTATTGTTCATCTAGGTTTAAACCCTAGGTTTAATGGTCTAGACCTGGCTTACCCGAGCGGACAACTCGGGCCGAGGAGGAAGCAGCGTACCGGGGATACAGAAGCTCGCCCGGCTTTGCAACTTATCCAAACCTCGTTCTAAATTGGGAAAAAGACTCTAACAGAAAAGAAGCTACACGAAGTGCACCCTTCTCCATGATGTAGAAGACTCAGAAAGAGGGAGGGATTCGCGACAATTTATATATAATTCAACAGATATTAAAGCAGTAAACATTTATCACATTTAACCCAAGATGCACATGAGGCAAACAAGCGTCCTATTCAGGAATCCGGCATGAGTTTTCTTTTATTCTTCTAGGTTTTAAAAACCTGTGTATATGTTCTAGACTGTGTACCCAAGCGGACAACTCGAGTCGATGAAGGGGCTACGTACCGGGAACCAAAAGGCCATCCGGCTTAGTAACATGTCCGGACTCTTTCTTATTCAAGGTATTGACACTAACAGAATAGGGAGTCTTAACCAGTAAGCACATCCCCGGAGGTGAGAAGAGAAGGGTTTCGCCACAATTTATATTAAAGCGGTAACAACCAACATTTTGCACATTAGGCATGCAACATGTAGAAAAATCAGATATAACCAAATACAATAATTATTCCGAGCTCGAATTCTTAAACCCTGAACCGAAGTTCTGGGTTTCTTATCCCCAGCAGAGTCGCCAGAGCTGTCGCACCTCCTTTTTCCAAAATTTCAATACACCCCGTGAAAGGCGTAAAAGAGTTTTTCCACTTAAAGGACAGTCGGAACGGGATTTATTGTTTTTTATTCAGAGTCGCCACTTGGAAGATTAATGGTGTCCCAAGTCACCGGTTGAATCCTGGACCAAGGAAAATATGACTCTGTTAACAGTCTGCGTACCAGAAATTTGGATAAGGAATTCTGTTAACCCGGGAGAAGGTGTTAGGCACTCCCGAATTCCGTGGTTCTAGCACGGTCGCTCAACTGTCATATTTAATTTATCTGATTTCCATATATATTCCATTTTATGTGCCTTTTATTAATAACCCGCTTTTATTGTATTTATTGTTTATTTTTTTATAAGAATTGCAACGTCGTAAATATGTATCTCGAACCACGCCGTACCAGTACGCCCGTGGCTTTTAACACATTTCGACTTCGTTGAGATTTGGATTTGGGTCACATAAATGTGCACCCATTTTTGAGAAGGTAATATTATTAATACTCTCGCCTAAAGCAATTACGCGTTTATTATTTTTGGGGAAGACCGTGAAATTCGCTAAACGGTCCTCCCAATTTCTAATATTTTTTGTAAGTTATTATTGAGGGCTCTGCAATTATGTATTCTGATTTGGCGAGGCTCGTCCCATCATTTTATTAAAGGCCAAACTAAAGTATCTAAATTTTATTTTGTTTTATTTTTTTTTTATTTTTTTTGTCTCTAAGGGTCGATTAATTTACGAATATAAATTCAAATCTCGAATTCAAGTCCGAATTCAAACGAAAGGGTAAAACCTTTCAACTTGAACCCGCTACCTAATTCAAAACCCAATTTTATATTTATGGATTGATTTTCCATGTTTCTAATTATTTATTTATTTTTTAAGGGTTGTTATATTTGGATTTTTAATCCTTATTCTTGTTTCGGCGATGCTCTTGGGCCTTAATCTTGGCCCAAAGCTTAGCAAGAGTAACTAATTATTCATCAAGTAGCTTGGCTTTGTTATTCAAAAGTCCTTAAGCCCATGACTCAAACCCAACACTAAATTATCACTTTTTCCTTTATTTCTTATCATTTTTAAGTAGACATCATATTTCTCCTCTTCTATTACAAATTTTTGTTAACAAAATCAGACTTGAAATTGCAACTAAAATGACCGTAGCTATCCAATTGCATAACAGTGACAATACATGATCATGCATAAACTAATGTGAATACATTATTTTTATTATATTTCGAAAGAACCAAAATGAAAGAATCTAAACTGGTATTTCTATTTCTAGTGGTTTATCAAGCTTAGACTTACTGTTTAGATATATACTAATGCTTAAATTCTCAATTGATTATTAAAACAACATCGATTTACTAATATCTAATATATAAACTGATGGTTACTCCTAACAATGTCAAAATCTGCGAATAGAGCTGGAATATACTATAGAGTCATTATTTGACTCTTAGTTCTTAACAACTTCATATTTTATTTACATCAAGCGTAAATCTAGAAATGCATCAGCCACGATTTAAAATCCCGCAACAATCTACAGCCTAAGTATTTTAAAATCTCAAAATAGCTTAGCTCAGTCCAGTTTTACAATCTACAATTCAACTCAGTCCTATTTTGTTATGAACATAAATCTACCCTAAAAATATACAACAAAATCATTTGAATCAAAAATGGAGACTACGACAGAATTACACCACAACTTCATTTTCATTTTTTCTCAATCGAAGATGTACAAAAGTATAGACTCGAACGTGTACCTGAGAAATCCAGAGGAAGAAGAATAGAGAGTCAGCAGATTTTTATTTGAAAATTATCCAAACAAAACAGCAGCAACAGCACATCAACAGTTCGATTCCAACAGCAACAGGATTTTAATCATCAAATCTCTTCAAATATCAATCAGAATTACGGTAACAAAAGCCACAGCTTTCAGATGATCAAAATGGTTTAATTTGAGTTCAAACTCATTCAAAATTGAAGCCACTAGACCTATGAATTTCAATGACTCAAAGCTAAATCAAAATTGCAGGATTCAATAGTTGAAAATTGCAATTTCATTGAAAATTCTCAATAGAACAGTGATTTTTAGTTTTCTACAGATTTTTTGTAATGTTTTTGGATTTTTGGAAGAAATTAGGTCTAGAAGAAGAAGAGATTGAGATCTGAAAACTTAATTTCAGATATGGAATTATGTAGATATTTTTTGGGGAATTTCTAGGGTTCTAAAACTATGATTTAAGGCAGAAACTGTCTATTTATAGAATTAAAGTTGGAGAGAATTTCAATTTTTAGTATTTTCAGATTTGTCCCCTTTTTCTGACTTGTTAAACAAGTTAGTACACCTATTTTATTAAAACTTGCACTAAAACCCATTCTAGAATGTTCTAGTTGCATCTACCATGTTCCTACCCCTTGAAATGTCTATTTTACCCTCACTTGCATTCTATTATTTACTAATTTTACCCTTTTCAATACCTATAATACCCCTGAAACTAGGCTGAAATTACCTCTAACATATTTCAAAATTCCAACAGTGCCCTCACTTCCCTTTCAAAATTACCAATCTTAGTTTACCCAACTCCAAACCCTAACTAATTTCTATCAGCTATATCCAAACTCAACTATTAATCAAAACTAATCATTGAATTAAGGAAATACCTAATTACTGACTAATCTAAACTAAACAACAATAAGGGAACAAAGCTCAAATAATATCAATTAGAGACTTATTAAAACACAAGATTGATCTGATTTAAACGAAACAGAATTAAACTAAAAAAATAGAAAAATTCCAAAAATCCTAAAATCAGTCTAATGATCAAACTAGAATCAAGCAAATATTCAGAGAAATATCAAACACCAAGTCAGAATACAAAGTTGGAACAATATTGAACAAAACAAAAATATTAAACCAAAAATTAACCATTATGAAAACAAAGAAGAAAATTAAACAAGAAGAAAATGAACTCACTGATTCTGCACTTTAATCCTCCTGAGCCTTTAAAAACAAAAACCTCAAAAAGGACTCAGACTCCTAGATTCAAGAAACCTCCACGCCGTATTCAATTTTGAGAAACCTTGGCGTGGAAATCATGACGAGGAAGGTTAAGAGGCTTATATGGTGCGAATTTGGAACCTTTTGGATGAAGTATCATTTAGGCCGGAACTTTGATTTTAATATTTGAAACGATGGGTTGTGATTCGAGGAATGGGGTTTTGGGGGTTTGAAAGAGGAGTTTGAGGAGGGTTGATGGTGTATTTTTGGGAATATTTGGAGGTGTTTGGACGCCGGCGCCGCCGTGGGTGGTGGCGGCGGCGCTAGGGTTTTGATGTTTTGAGGCGTTTGGGTGATCTTTGAAGAAAACTGGTGGAGGGTTTGAAATGAGGAGATGAAAGAGAGGAGATGGTGTGAGTTTGGGCGCCATTGGACGCCGGCGTATGGTGGTCTGTAGCGGATCATGGAGTGAAATCACAGGGATGAAAGGGTATAATGCCTAGGGTTTGCTTGTAATATTTGTTATATCATATTAAATGAAATAACTCATAAGGATCGTTGGATGAGGGCAATTGATGGTCAGGAATGATTGACGCCTATACAGCGTTGTTTTGGGTTCAGGGTTTTGGACCGGATGGAGCTGGTTTGGGCTAGGACGTGGTCTGATCCATTTGTGCCTGGGGCGTGGTATTTTGGGCTGGGAACGGGTGGCTTTAAATTGGCTGTAACACAACTCATTTTATTCCTTTTTATTTATTTCTTTTTTGTTTATATTTTTGTATTATTATTTTCATTTGCTTTTTGTATTTTATTTTTATATTTTGTATTTTTTTTTTGCCTATTATTTTTCTGATTTTGTAAAAACTAAAATAAAACCTAATTAAACTATTTAATTCCTAAAATTATTTAATATCACTATTTAAAGTTGAACGCAACATTTATCAATTAAAATTGCCTAAGAACTATTTTCGGAATTTTCTTTGAATTGTTCTAACACGAATTAATACGTACTTAATACTAAAATACGAAATTGAATTTCTAAATGCAAATGTGTATTTTTTTTGTATTTTTACTTGACTTAACATGCACAAATAACATGCAAATAATTAACACAGAACTTATAGCAATTGTAAAAATAAAGAAAAATCTTTTGTTTGAATTTTATGGGAATAACTCATATATGGGGCAAAAATCACGTGCTCACAACCTAGACCGAGTATGTAACACTTACCCTAATCCTTGTGATGAAAATTGCTCAAAAATATCCCTAATCCGCACTTGGAAATGTAAAAATAACGCAAAAATCGCGAACCCTTATATTTAAAATTCTGACCAGCACTTCCGCATCTTCAAACACAACGACCGCTTCTGCGGCATTGCAGGTGCGAGCCACCATGCGCACATGCGAAAAACTTCGCTCCTCTACTCCATCACTTCGCACCTATGCATCCGCATAAGCGACCACATCTATGCTTATGTGGTTTTCCTCACCCAACACTATTTTCGCTCCTACAACTACTTCGTCGCTTCAGCGACCATTGTACCTACGCATACCAACCGCAGGTGCGGTCATGCCAGAACCAGTAATAGCAACATTGAAGAAAATGATCCGAAAGCAATCTGAAACATGCCTGAGCCCCTCAGGACCCCATCCAAATATACCAACAAGTCACATGACATAACACATACCTACTCGAAGAATTAATATACACATACAACATCGAAATAACGAATCATACCTCAATTTGAAATCATTAAACTTTGAAACCTCAACTTCCACAACCGATGTCGAAACCTATCAAATCATGTCTGATAGATCTCAAATTTTGCACACAAGTCACATTTGACATTATGGACTTGCTCTAACTTCTGGAATTGGAATCCGACCCCGATATAAAAAATTCCACTATCAGTCAAACTTTCCAAAAATTCCAACTTTCGTCATTTCAAGCCAAATTCTGCCACGGGCCTCCAAATCACAATCCAGATGCGCTCCTAAGTCCAAAATCACCCAATGGAGCTAACCGATTCATCAGAAATCCGATCGAGGTCAAGTACTAAAAAGCCAAACTTGGTCAATGATTTGTAGGATTTTAACGTGGTATATGCCCCTACTTGCCTATGCTTTGAGTATAATTTGCTACAAAATAGTTCCAAAATGCTCATGGGTTGTGCTTGATTGTAGGTTTGAGTGACAAACTGACTGAAATGTCAAAGATCAGCTCAAAACGGAGTTAAACCTGCTCAAGTATCAAAGGCCAAGTAAACTGCTGGAAAAAGAGCCTAGTGCAGACCGCACAAAAGTGCACGCAGCCACACTAGGAGATTCAGAGAAGTGTATATTCAGGGCTTTCACCACGCGGACACGATTGGATTTATGCGGCCCGCATTCAGCTTACGCGGCCGCGCCACTTTGTCTTGCGGCCCGCGGAAGAAATTTAGAGAGATGCCAGTTTGGAACCAGAGCAAGCCACGCGGCCGCGGTCATACTCACGCAGTCCGCGCCAGAGCTCCTGCGGCCGTGCCACACTTTTAAGTAGTCTGTGGTCCTCAAACTTCAGTGAGTTAAAAATCATGAGTTCAAGAGCCAACGCGGTTGCGCTACGTTTTTGCGCGGTCCTCGCTAGCCCCGCATGGGTATTTTTGTCCAGTTTTTCCAGCCACTATAAATAGAACATTTTACCATTTTTAGGTTAAGTTTTGTATCAGATATTGAGCAGCGCTCGTGAGAACCAAAGTTTTAGCCTATTTTGGAACTTTTGCTCTTTATTATTGTAGATTCTACTTAGTAATTAATTAATATGTTTAGTTCCTCATCTATTTCTCCTGTTTCTTCTTTAATTATGTCTAGCTAAACCCATTAGCTAGGATTGTGTCTCAATCCTAGTGTGGGTAGTTGATGGGTGTTTCCATCTAGTGTGAGATTGAGATTGGGTGTTTGTTATTTGGGTTAATTTTGTGTTTCAATTTTGAATTTATGGTTGCAAACACAGATTCAAGCTTAGTGGGTCTAACTCTTCTTAAGAAAGAAATGTCATGACCCTAAAATTGACCCAACAAGGAATTGGGATGGGCCCATGAGAAATGGTAGTCTCAATTATCGAGTTAAACCTCGAGAGAGTAATTACCCTATTTGAACCCTAGTTGATTGGTCTAATTGGCCTACCCAATTGGTCTCGAGAGAGCCAATTGGGAAAAATTGTTCTCTCTACCGAGAGATGTGAAAATGGGTACAAATGTGCAACAGTTATAGCAAAAGCCCCAAAAATATCAATCTCCCCTTAGTAACTTCTACCCGCTGACTAGCCACCTAGGTAGTGTCATGAACCTAGTCCCTTTCTCTATATTAAATATAACTTAGCAATATTCTTGTAGCTTAATTTAGCCTTAATCATTAGTTTATAACAGTAGTGATAAATACAAAAAAACCCAAAAATATTAGAAGTACAAATAGAAGCACACACGCAACTCTAGGCTAGACAGACAATACAACTCCATTCCAAGCTCCCTGTGGAAATTCGATCCCGAACCACTATTTGGGTAAAATTTGTTGTGACCCACTCTTCCTACCATTGCGTAGTGTCGAGTTGGCAGCGATCAAATTTTTGGCGCCGTTGCCGGGGAGCTTACGGTGTTGACTATCTGTGTAGCTAGTTTTGTGATTTGCTTCTCTTTCCTTGTTGTTCACTAATTTTATTTGTGTCGATCAATCAGGTACAAATGTCTCTCAATGGAAATGATCCTCTTGGAGATTCCTAAGCGGGGGAGGAGGTTGAAGATCTTGAGCAAAATAAGCTTCCAGCACCTCAAGTTCCATGTAAAGGTAGAAATGCCAATACAAATGCTAATCCGAATGAGAATACTCCAGAACCTCCTCCGCCACCGCCAAGAGTGGCTCTAAGAGTCCTTCCAAATCAATGATATGTGACTGACATCGTTCCTCCCCGAATTCGGGCAGGGAATTTTAAAATCACAAATGTCATGTTGACCTTGCTCAAGCAAAGAGGGCATTTTACGGGCTCCTCGCACTTAAAGGGGTTCGTAGATACATGCTGGGGTAGCAAGCAGACGAACGTATCCGAGGATGTGTTGAGATTGAGGCTTTTCCCGTTCTCTCTCCGGGTAAAGCGTTGGATTTGTTAGAAAGGCTCGCCAATCATTCTATCACCATATGAGATGAATTGGTGGACAAATTTATTGTCAAGTTCTTTTCTCCAAGTCATATGGCGGCTCTTCGGGATGAGATTATAGCTTTTAAGCAAGAGCCAACGAAACCTTTGCACGAGATATGGGAAAGATATAGAACAATGGTGAAGGAGTGTCGTAATAACGACATGACCGAGGCAATGATAATACAAAATTTTTATAGGGGCATCAACACCACGAATCAGTGCATTGTGAACCAATTAGCTGGAGGGAACTTCATGAAACTTTCTTACCAAGAGGCATGTGATGTACTTGATGAAATGGCTGACACCTCTTCGGCATTGCAAAGTCGAGCAAATGTGCCCCAAGGTGACCCCACAGTCATCCATTTGCACAAGGAATTACATGATCATGGCCAAGCTATAGCCGAGCTTACAACAACTATGAATCAATTGGCGAAGGCGTAATTGCAACAAGTCAAAATCCCGCGTCAAGTCAATGCAATGGAATATGTTTCTATGTTAAAAAGGAGGCAAAGAGGGCAACAACAACCTCAAGGAAATTGTGAGCAATTTGACAACAACAATAATGGTGGTGGTTTTTCGAATGAGTGCTATGATGAACAAAGCAAAGAATGTCAATATGTCAATAATTACCAAGGGAATAGAGGAAATGAAGGGAATCAACAATGGCATACCCAAGGAAATTGGGGTAATCAACAAGGTGGCAGTAATTGGAACAATAACAACCAACAACAAAGTGGTGGCAATTGGAACAACAACAACCAAAACAACAATTGGAATAACCAAGGTAACAATCAAGGCAATTAGAATAGGAACAATAACAATTGGAGCAACAACAACAACAATCAAGGAGGGTGGAATAATAGCGACAATCAAGGCAACCAGGGTCAAGGCTTTCAAAGGCCCCCCCATGTACCAACAACCGAACAATCCGCCTCCCTTCCAATCTCAAGGATCTAGTTCTTTGGGTAGTAATATGGGTAGAATAGAAATGATGTTCGAACAAATGATGAAGAAGAACCAAGATTCTGATGCTCAATTGGCTTCTCATAATACCTCTATTCGGAATTTGGAGGTGTAACTTGGCCAAATCTCTCAATCATTAAATACTCGACCTAAGAGTGCTCTACCAAGTGATATGGTAGTGAACCCGAAGGGAGGTAACAATCATGTGATGGAGGTTACAACAAGGAGTGGAAGAGGCGGCGATGTGCATGCCTCGAATTAAAATCAAGTTGTGAATGACGAAGTTGAGTTGCATGATGACAGTGTGCCTTTGGATGTTGAAGATTTGGTTGAACCAAATGTGACAAATGATGTGCGGATTGATATTGATGATGAGGCCGGGGTAGGGACTCAAGATGCTATGAACCCATCTAGGGAACACATTATTGATATGCCCGAGCCGGTTGTGCCCAAGGCCAAGGAACCCTTGCCTAGGCCACCCCCACCTTACCCTCAATGGTTGGCAAAGCAAAAAGGTGAGAATCAATTCGAAAAGTTCATTGAAATGATTAAGAGTCTTACTATCAATGTGCCATTGGTGGAGGCACTTAAACAAATGCCGGGGTACGCAAAGTTTATGAAGGATTTGGTAACCAATAAGAGGTCGATGGACTGTGAAACAATTAAAATGATGCATCAAGTGAGTTCTATTGTTCATTCTATAGCCGTAAAACTCGAGGATCCCAAAGCTTTTACTATCCCTTGCACTATCGGTAGTGCGTAGTTTGCCAAGGACCTTTGTGATTTGGCAGCTAGCATTAACTTGATGCCTTATTCGGTTTTCAAGAATTTGGGAATTGGATAACCTAGGCCAAGTTCAATGAGAATTCAAATGGAGGATCGATCGATGAAGCGACCCTTGGGCATAATTGATGATGTTCTTGTCCGTGTTGATAAATTCATATTGCCAGCCAACTTTGTCATATTGGATTGTGAGGTGGACTTTGAAGTGCCAATCATTATTGGGAGAACTTTCCTAGCTACGGGGAAGGCATTGGTTGATGTTGAAGTGGGTGAGTTGACATTCCGTGTGGGAGATGAGAAGGTGGTATTCCATGTGTGCAAATCAATGAGACTACCCAATAGCATGGAGGTGTGTTTATTTGTGGACATTATCACAGCTGTGATAGTGGATGACACAAGTTCCATGATAAATGTTGAAGATCTTCTTGAGGCCGTACTTCTTAAAATGGATGTCAATGATGATGCCGGTATAGTGGAGTGCGTTAATTAATTGCATGGTATGGGTTCATATTCATATGAGCCTAGAAAGTTATCTTTGGATCTTGAAAACCGCAAAACTCCACCAAGAAAGCCATCAATTGAGGAGCCATCGGTGTTGGAGTTGAAACCACTTCCTCCACACCTCAGGTATGAATTTTTGGGCTCTAATTTAACTATTCCAGTTATTCTTTCTTCTTGCCTAACTAACATGCCGGTTGACACCACTTTGGTGGTTGTTCAAAAGTGCAAAAAGGCGATTGGATGGACATTGGCCGATATTCGGGGGATAAGCCCAACATTTTGCATGCATAAAATCATCTTGGAAGAGGATTCAAGGCCTTCACTTGAACATCAAAGAAGACTAAATGAGCCAATGCAAGAAGTGGTAAAGAAAGAGGTTATCAAGTGGCTTGACGCCGGTGTGGTTTATCCGATCTCCGGTAGCTCATGGACCTCTCCGGTCCAATGTGTACCAAAGAAAGGTGGGATAATGATAGTGACCAATGCCAACAACGAGCTTATTCCTACTCGGACGGTTACAGGTTGGAGAGTTTGTATAGACCACAGTAAGCTTAATAAGGTGACAAGAAAAGATCATTTCCCATTACCATTCCTTGACCAAATGCTCGATCGTCATGCGGGCCGAGCTTTCTATTGTTTTCTAGATGGTTACTCGAGGTACAATTAAATTCTAATTGCCCCGGAGGATCAAGAGAAGACGACCTTTACATGTCCTTATGGCACGTTGACTTTCTCGAGAATGCCATTTGGACTATGTAATGCTCCGGCGACCTTCCAACGTTGTATGATGGCAATTTTCACCGACATGGTGGAGGATATCTTGGAGGTCTTCATGGATGATTTCAGTGTGGTTGGGGATTCGTTTGAGGAATGCTTGGTGAATTTGGATAGGGTATTGGCTAGATGCAAAGAAACCAACCTTGTGCTCAACTGGGGAAAATGCCACTTTATGGTGGAAGAGGGTATAGTATTGGGTTACAAGATATCGAAGCAAGGAATTGAAGTTCATAAGGCCAAAATCAAGATCATTTCGAGGCTTCCTCCCCCTACTTCTGTCAAAAGGGTGAGGAGTTTTCTTGGGCATACCGGGTTCTACCGGCGATTTATTAAAGACTTATCGAAAGTTGTGAACCCACTTTGCAAATTGTTAGAGAAAGAAGGCAAGTTTATCTTTGGGGAAAAATGCATGGAGGATTTTGAGATTTTGAAGCATAAGTTGACCACAACTCCTATCATCACCGCACCTAATTGGTGTTTGCCCTTTGAACTTATGTGTGACGCAAGTGATGTGGCGGTAGGGGCGTTGTTAGGTCAACGGATCAACAAGATGTTCCATCCCGTGTATTATGCTAGCAAAACGATGAATGAAACCCAAGGAAATTACATGGTGACAGAGAAAGAGCTATTGGCTATTGTGTTTGCTATGGATAAATTTCGACCTTATCTTATGGGGGCCAAGGTAATTGTGCATACGGACCATGCCGCCCTTAGGTATTTGATGACCAAGAAGATTCTAAAGCAAGATTGATGATATGGGTGTTACTCTTTCAAGAATTTGACTTAGAGATAGTGGACCGGAAGGGAAGTGAGAATCAAGTTGCGGACCATTTGTCCTGGTTGGAGGAAGAAGGGAGGCCATGTGACGGCATTGAGATAAATGATACATTCCCCGACGAGCAACTTCTTTTCATTTCTATGTGTGATATGCCTTGGTTCGCGAACTTCACCAACTTCACTGTGACCGAAAATGTCCTGTGTGAGTTCTCTTCCATCCAAAGGAAGAAACTCAAGCGGGATAGATTGGATTTTTATTGGGATGATCCGTATTTGTGTAAAATTTGCACGGATGGTGTGATAAGAAGATGTGTCCCGGAAGGTGAACAATTGAGCATATTTCAGGCTTGTCACTCCTGTCCCTATGGTGGTCATCATGGAGGGGTGAGGATGGCTTCAAAGGTTTTGAGTTGCGGTTTCTATTGGCCGATGTTGTTTAAGGATGCTAGTGATTTGGTAAATAGATGTGATGCATGTCAAAGAGCCGGTGGAATTTCAAAAAAAGATGAGAGCCTCTTAATATGATTCTCGAGGTGGATATTTTTTATGTTTGGTGCATTAATGTCATGGGTCCATTCGTGATCTCTTGTGGGAACACTTATATTCTCGTGGCGGTGGACTATGTTTCAAAGTGGGTTGAAGTCGTGGCTTTACCCAACAACGAAGCCCGAAGTGTTGTGGCATTCTTGAAAAAGAGTATCTTCACAAGGTTTGGCACCCCTTGTGCTATCACTAGTGATGGGGGGTCCCATATTTGCAACAAGGCTTTCGATTCATTGCTTGCTAAGTATGGAGTAAATCACAAAGTGACCACCCCCTATCATCCTCAAGCTAGTGGTCAAGTGGAAGTCTCCAATTGGGAAATAAAGAGTATCTTGACCAAAACGATAAATGCTAATAGGACGGATTGGTCGAAGAAATTGGATAATGCTCTTTGGGCCTATCGGACGGCTTAGAAGACCCCAATCGGTATGTCTTCATATCGGTTGGTGTTTGGTAAAGCTTGCCATCTTCCGGTGGAATTGGAGCACAAGGCTATGTGGGCATTGAGAAAGTTGAACGTAGAATGGGATGTTGCGGCAAATCTCCGGGTTGAGCAACTAAATGAGCTTGATGAGTTTAGATTTCATGCCTACTCCAGCTCGTCCTTATATAAGTACAAGATGAAGTACCTTTACGATAAATAATCTCGGGGAAAGGAATTCAAGGTTGGTGATATGGTTCTTCTTTTCAACTCCCGGTTGAGGTTATTTCCAGGAAAGCTCAAGTCAAAGTGGAGTGGGCCATTTGAAGTGGTATGTGTGACTCCTTTTGGTGCTCTTGATCTCAAGAACAAGAATGGTGAAATATTCCGGGTCAATGGGCATCGTGTCAAGCATTATTTGGGAAAGTTTGATGACAGCCACGTGGTGGCACTCATTCATTTGAAGTGATATGATGGTAACACGCATCGTGTCGCGACGTTAAATTAGGCGCTTCTTGGGAGGCAACCCATGTCTTTTTATTTCTCTTAGATTTTCTTTGAAGATTAGGATTTTTGAGCTAATTGTTTGTAAGATGTTGCAGGGATTGTGTTGAAATAGTGCAAAACAAAAAGAAACAAAGTTGCAGTCGTGATGCAGCTTTGCGCGGTCCGTGCTGGCAAATCAAAAATATGATGCTCTTTGAAGTTTTCCACCATGGCCGCGATCATATTTGCGCGGTCTGCGGTGCACTCTAATGTGGCCGCGCAAGGTTGCCTTCTGAAACTTTGGATTTGAAACGCAGCACGGTCCGCAGTCACTTTTACGCTGCCGTGCTGGTAGATAAGTTCGGGGCCCCACCGTTTTCTATAAATAGGGACATTAGGCCTCATTTTACACTTTTGTCCAATTGAACGCCTGAGCCCTAAATTTTTACTGTTCATACACCTCTGGGACTAATCTTCGTGTATGCTTGCATTGAGTTCCTGATTCTTCTTATTCCTGGTAACATTTCACACATTTGTCTTTAGTTATTTCATATGTTTTACTTTTGTTTGTTTCCCAGTAGTTATAGCTTCTTCTTTCTTTCCGTTTTTTCTTAGGTTTAATGATTAGGTTAGTCTATATGTTGGTTTTGGATGCTGGGCATGATTTTCATATAGGTTAATTGAGTAGCGACAACTAGGATTCAAAAAACTTGAACAAAAATGGACTAATTTGTCAAACCCTAACTCGATCCCTAACTATTGGTTCAATATGACCGCGGTCATTTTCTCATTGTCCGTATGGCCCTGACGCGGCCGCACTACTGATGGTGTGGTCCGCGGTGACCTTTGATATGATATGTAGTCTGCTTCCAGCACGGCCACGTACCTCATTGTGCGGTCTGTGCTGGGCCAACACGGTCGCGCTACACTTTTGCGCGGTCCGTGTTGGTAGATTCAGCGAGGTGTGTTTTTCTGGGTTTGTTCAGTGCGCCACGTGATCGCCTTAGCGTAGTCCACGGTGCCCTGTTCTGCAATGGCTTTTGCAATCTTTTCATCTGCTGCTCTCTAATTGTTTTCACTAACTGGTAGACTGACTGTGCTTAAACTAACAATGTTAGACATGTTTTCTTGTAGATCATGTTTAAACAAAGAGGCGGTAAAAAAAAAAAACAACCCGGGAGAGGTAGTGCCTCCCGAGGGGGTAAGGGCAAGAGAATATTAAAACTCACTCCCCAGGCTTGGGAGAACATTAAAAAGACCCGGAAACTGATACGGGCTGCTGATAGGGCTGCCTCTCATTCTTCGGGGAGTGAGTATGTGCCCTCCAAAAGCATATCCTCAGATTCTGTCCCAACTCACATAACTGACCCCCTCCACCTAATTGATACTCCTCCACCATCACCCTCAATCAAAAGACCAGTGAATGTAGTATCGAATTCGTCTGATGAGTCCGTAGCCTGTAGTGAACAATACTGCACCTCCTCCACAACTTCATTATCTAGGGAGAGTGCAGAACAAGGCGAGGGAGGTGAGCCTCAGATTGGGGGTATTGAAAGAACTAGAAAACCTGAAGTTTGGGAAGATTGATTCATCAGTCAAGTGTCATTTCACAAGTTTAGGGAGTGGTGGTCGGTGAGGAAGTTGATACTGGAGAGAAGTTTTATTGATACTAACCTTTTACCCCACAACCCGAACGTGCAGAGGGAGTTCCAAACTAGATAAGGCTGGGAATTTTTCAAGGAAAAGTGCATCGAAGCTAATGAGCACATGGTTAGAGAATTCTAGTGTAATGTAGCTCACATTTTCAAGGATACAAAGGTGACAAAAGTGAGAGACAAAAAGGTGGTATTTGATGGGAAATCCTTAAATGACTACTTGGGGTTCAAGGATGAGGATGAGTCGCTTTATTTGGCTAAGTTAGCGATGGGTGAGGAAGTTCGACCTTGGGTGGCCTATTTCTTGGCATTCCCAGGTACTGTCCCAACATGGTTGCAACTAGGGAAGAAAATATACAGGAACACCTTCAACTTTGAGGCTCGAGGGTGGTTGACATTTGTATGCAGTCGGCTTGACCCTTCTACCCACGATCATACTATTCCACTTACCCGGGCCATTCTTGTTGCTTCTATTATGGCAGGGTACCCTGTTAATGTGGGTAATGTGATGTCTAGGGTGATTTCTGCTATGGAACAGGAGAAGGACCGGAACTACCCTTTTCCTAACACTCTTACTATGTATTTTAGGGATCTGCAGGTCAAGAAGAAAAAATTTGATGTCAAGACCAAGCCTGTGGCTCCTTACTCTTGGTACAGCATGCAGGGCCCGGACAACCCAAAGTCCAAGAAATACCAGCCCCTGCCTTTGCCCCAACTGGCCAGTCTGAGGAGCTAGTTGCGGTAGAGCCTTCTACCGAGCCTTCCACTGTACTTGCTACCACTACCAATGAGACCTTACCCCCAGGTCCTTCTTCCTCAGTTGGTCCCTATACTTCAGCGGACCCGGGGGTGCCATCTTTATGGACTCATCCCTTCATGGTCCATCAGTTGAGTCAGTCCTTGGCTAGCTTGAACAACTGGATGTCGATTGCGACTTCCAAGTTGTCCACTTTGTCCTCCACTATTCAGACCCAAGCAGCATCTCAGCCAGCCCAGATTCCTTAATCCATTGAGGACACTTTGAAGAAGCTCCTGGAAAACCAGGAAAAGATTATGAAGACTCAGGCCACTTTGAATATTGTTGTAGAGTCTCATGGCAAGGCTCTGAAGGATCTTGCTAAAGAGCACATGAAGCTGAGGAAAACACGAGATTCTAAGGAGTCTGTGAAGCAGCTCAGGACAGATGTGGACAAGCTATTGGTAGACCAGATGCCTCTAGACTTTCTATTTGGGGAGTCAGTCCCGGATCTAACAGCACTAGTGCCACATACAGAGCAGGAGCAAGTACCCAGGCTCCCGAGGAAGAAGAGAAAGCTCCCTATCACAGTTGATGCGGTGATTGAGCTAGCAGAGGTTTAGGAGGGTCCCTCCAGTGTTGCACCAGACATTCAACCTGTCCACGATCAGGCCCCCATACCAGCAGCTGAGCAGCAGGAGGCCGGGAACTAGTCTGAGGTTCCTACCCATACGGAGGACCAGGGGACCACCGAGGATCCCATGTAGATAGACCAGGCCTAGGGAGCTCTTCTATATCCTTTCATTGACTTTTTGTGTTTATTTGTGTAGTTGGCATTGGGGACAATGCCAGCTCTTATTCGTGGGGGGTGCGCACTAATTTTTTTTTTTGGATTATCTCGATGACTGTAGATATTAGATTCTCATTTTATGTTTTGTTGATTTGATTCTCTAGTTGGTCTGTATATAACTTTATATTTTAGCTACTTTTCTCGTTCTTTTTATTCTCTTTTGGTCTGTATATAAAGTTACATTTAGTATATATTCATCCCTCATCGTATGTTCTAATTCCCCATTGTACATATTCATTTTTTTTTCTATTTTTGCAAAAAATTTCATTTTTAGCTTCAAATATAGGCTCGTAGCCTTTTGTTTTATTTTTGGCATTTTCAATAAGCCCTTGATTTTCTTAATGCCACGGTTCTTTTCAAGGGTAGAGTATAGTGCGAACCGGGTGGCTCTTCCCAATGATAGATGGCGTGACAACCTTCTTAAGGGTTTGAGTCCGTTTTTTATTTTTCATTGGTTTTTGATATTTAGTAGTTAAGGGTATCTCAGGCAAAGCTTCACTTGGGCCTAGCACATTTGCCTTTGATCCCATGACAAAAGACATAATGTTGTGTTTAGGATGGTGAAAGTCATGGCCTTGAGACTCTTGTGTTGACCAAACAATAATCATGTGGTCTTTTTGGACCATTGTGCACTTGAATCGTAACTAAGGTCGGTGTGGGCCCTCGACTCGATGTCTTTAGCAATCCCCTAGCATGTGTGGTGAGGAATCGAATTGTGAGTCCAAGTCCCAAGCTAATAGTCTAGAACTTGCCCTGAATGTTTGTTGAGGCGAAATCCAAGGTGAAATTTGACTTGAGAAGTGATTATAGGCTCTCCTTGATCCAAATGTTAAGTTGAACAATTCATCCTACCAATGAAATGATCCCTAGTTAACCCTTTTGAGCCTTGAACCTTTTTCTTTCAAGAACCAATGTTACAAGCCTATACCCGTTCTAAAAGATACCCTCTCTTGGCACCCAAAATCGTCCCTTGAGTAATGGAAAATGTCTAAGTTTAGGGGAGGAGAGACAAGAAAGAAAACAAAGTGATAAAAAGTACAAAAGCAAAAGAAAAAGGAAAGCAATGAAAAAGAAAGACCAATGCAAACAAGAATAAAAAGGGGATTCAAGGGAAACAAAAGTGAAAAAGGCGTGGAAAAAGTAGAAAAAGGAGAAATGTTTTGAATTGCATAAGAAAGAGTGACAATGTGTCCCTCTAACCCTTTAAAAAGAAGTGAAATACTTAAATGAGTCAAGAGAGTGTGCCAAAATGAATTAAAAGAAGTGTTTAAGGGAAGATTGAGCCCACTTGAACAAAAATATGTCCTACCCTTACCCAAAATTCTTCACAATGACTCCACAAAAGCCCTATATGATCTTGAGTCGAAGGAAGCCTACATTAGTGGATACTTACCTAAAGGGCAAGCATATGGTACCTAGAGCCGGACTAGTGACCTTCTTCTTGAGAGAGATGAGTGAAAGTCCGTCAACCTCGGTTTGTGTTTTAATACTCTAAAAGGTGAGGTTCGCTTAGGGAGAGTTGAGGATGTCTGAGTTTGGGTTCCACAATGACCAAAGTAATTGAGAGAAGTTCTTTGATGAAATGTGTCAACTCTTGATGCTCTTGTGTCACACTTGATCCATAGCTTTCAAAGTTTAAATGTGTTAAAGATGCATTCGTATTGAGGGCAATTGTTAGTCCCAATTGATGCTTGTTGAGGTTACTTTAGGATAGTTGGAATTACTTGGATGTTCCTTTAAGGGGTGGGTCTTATTTTGTTTTCTTGAGGACAAGCAAAGGTTAAAGTTTGGGGGAGTTGATAAGTAGGATTTTAACATGTTTTATGCCCCTACTTGCCTATGCTTTGAGTATAATTTGCTACAAAATAGTTCCAAAATGCTCACAGGTTGTGCTTGATTGCAGGTTTGAGCGACAAAGTGACTGAAATGTCAAAGATCGGCTCGAAATGGAGTGAAACCTGCTCAAGTATCAAAGGCCAAGTAAAGTGATGGAAAAAGATCCCAATGCCGACCTCACAAAAGTGCACGCGGCCGCACTAGGAGATTCAGAGAAGTGTATATTCAGGGCTTTCATCATGCGGCCGTGGTTGGATTTATGTGGCCCGCGTTCAGCTCACGCGGCCGCACCATTTTGTCATACGGCCTGCGTGAAGAGATTCAGAGAAATACCAGTTTGGGTCCAGAGCAAGCCACGCGGCTGCGATCACACTCACGGGGTCCGCACCAGAGCTCCTGTGGCCACGCCGCACTTTTACGTGGTCCGCGGTCCTCAAAGTTCAAAGAGTTAAAAATCATGAGTTCAATAGCCAACGCGCCGCACTACCTTTTTGCGCGGTCAACGCTGACCCCGCAAGGGTATTTTTTCCAGTTTTTCTAGCCACTGTAAATAGAACATTTTACCATTTTTAGGTTAAGTTTTGTATCAGATATTGAGCAGCGCTCGTGAGAACCGAAGTTTTAGCTATTTTGTCACTTTTGCTCTTTATTATTGTAGATTCTACTTAGTAATTAATTAATATGTTTAGTTCCTCATCTATTTCTCCTGTTTCTTCTTTAATTATGTCTAGCTAAACCCATTAGCTAGGGTTGTGGCTCAACCCTAGTGTGGGTAGTTGATGGGTGTTTCCATATAGGGTGATATTGAGATTGGGTATTTGTTATTTGGGTTAATTTTGTGTTTCAATTTTGAATTTGTGGTTGCAAATACAGGTTCAAGCTTAGTGGGTCTAACTCTTCGTGAGAAAGAAAGTCCCTAACCCTAAAATTGACCCAACAAGGAATTGGGATGGACCTATGAGAAACGGTAGTTCCAATTAACGGGTTAAACCTCGAGAGAGTAATTACGCTAGTTGAATCCTAGCTACTTGGTCTAATTGGCCTACCCAATTAGTCTCGAGAGAGCCAATTGGGCAAAATCGTTCTCTCTACCGAGAGGTGTGAGAATGGGTACAAATTTGCAACAGTTATAGCAAAAGCCCCAAATATATCAATCTCCCCTTAGTAACTTCTACCCGCTGACTAGCCACCTAGGTAGTGTCACGACCCTAGTCCCTTTCTCTATATTAAATACAACTTAGCAACATTCTTGTAGCTTAATTTAGCCTTAATCATTAGTTTATAACAGTAGTGATAAATACAAAAAACCCAAAAATATTAGAAGTACAATTAGAAGCACATACGCAACTCTAGGCTAGACAGACAATACAATTCCATTCCAAGTTCCCTGTGAAAATTCAATCCCGAACCACTATTTGGGTAAAAGCTTTTGCGACCTGCTCTTCCTACCATTTCGTAGTGTCTAGTTGGCAGCGATCAGTC
Source organism: Nicotiana glauca (assembly GCA_026770625.1). Lineage (NCBI taxonomy): Eukaryota > Viridiplantae > Streptophyta > Magnoliopsida > Solanales > Solanaceae > Nicotiana > Nicotiana glauca. Next base: position 130,373 of record MU779308.1, on the reverse strand, counting down.
AACCTTTTAAATTTAAAGTTTCAAGCTAAGAATTATTCTTCCAAATCAATTCCGAATAACCTGAAAACCAAAACTGATGATTTACATAAGTCATAATACATCATTAAGAGCTACTCATGTCCTCAAACAACCGAGCAAAGTGAAAATGCTCAAAATAACTGGTCGTGTCATTACAAAAACCAAAGATAAAAAGTACCTCTACAGCTGGGACCCAGGCGAAAACTTCAACGAAGGTGATCATTACTCAATAATGTTGAAACCTCTTTACGAAGGCGTTGACAGTCCTCTATTTTGTGACCATTTGTTCCATGGAACTCACACTATATCTAAGGATCCCTTTGACTAGGATCTGATCGAATTGGGTTGGGAAACCTAGCCTCCTTAATGTTCCTCAAAACTCTGCTATTTCAAGCACGATCTGATCTTCTATCGACAATGATAAGTTAGTATTTTCCTAACTTATCTCTTCTTTAATTCTACGTTTACCTGATAAAATAGTGTATTTAATTTTGGTTATTTCTATTTTATAAGTTTATGTGATTTAAAAGTGATCGGGTTTTAAATCAAGTGAAAACAAGTCAAAAAAGAGCTTCATGCAGAAATCTGGAAATTGGCCTCAGATGTCGCAAATGTGAGTAGGTGCTCGCATATGCAAAACCAACCATGGCAGTAAATAATGTGAAATCATGGACCACAATTGTGAAACCAAGTAAGAAAAGTAGAGTTCGCAAATGCAAAGTGAGGGTCGCAAATGCGAAGTGAACCAGATAGTCAACTTTCGCAAATGTGACCCCTTTAGTGGTAATTGCAAAAGGTCAGTGAAATATCATTGGTTGCAATTGCGATGGTCAACAGTAGATTCCATGTTCACAAATGCAAACCTTTATTCGCAAATGTGAAGATCGCGCTTCAGTTCTAGGGAGTTATGGAAATTTACATTTTTTGTCCCAAACCATTTAATACACGACCTAAATCATTTGGAATATATCTTTGGCTAATTTGTGGTCTTCTTGACTATAAGAAATAATCTTGGAGCTCGGGTTCTTGCGCACACACTTGGGACTCGAAGATTTGAAGACTTGGCTGAGAATTTCTTAACCATTTTTCCTCATTTCTTCATTTTCTTGATTTATATTGAATATCTATGTGTGTGTATTTATTCCAATACTTGAATCTTTTTTATGGAAATATTCATTATTAAAGTTTGTATTAAATATTTTATTGGGCTTATATGTATTTAATGATTTTTATTAATATTAAAGTGATTTAGTTGTTTCTTTGATTATTCTTGTGCTTTTATATTTCCAAAGGAATTAGCTAACCTAGGACTTGCCATTAACTTTGAATTAATCTTCAAAAAGGAAATTTAGGTTTGAAAAAGAATAATTAATAAGAACTTGAAGCATTAATCCCCACTTTAAAGATTCAACCTAGGGATATGATAGAACTACTTCTAGTCATATTTGGGTGCTCTTAATCTCTTAATTGTTTCAGGGATAATTCAATTAGGAAGTCTTGTTTGTCTTCAAAAGAAGCTAATATAGAATTATTATCCAAGGTAATTAATATAAACTCGCTCATATTTATTAAATCGCGAAATACAGTAGATCGTTAATTGAGTGTAATTTGCCATGTATCTATACTTGTAGCCGTTGATCATTTTACATGATTTGTAGGTTAGGTTATATTTTTTCATTTAGACTTAAATACTTTCTCAAAAAAAACTTGTTAGTTCTTCTCTTAGTATAATAAATAATAATTCTCTTACTTGCTTACAGGTTGGTTTTTGTGGGATTCGACCCAGAGTCATAGTTGGGTATATTATATAGCATGCGACTATGTTAGCTTATCTTTGATGTGTGTATTTGGACATCATTAAATTGGTGCCGCTGTCGGAGAATAATTTAGCACATTTTGGTTGTTTTAGAAGTAAGCGTATGTGCTTTGGTCTAAATTTGTGAATATTTGTGTAGTTATTATTCTTATCTTTGTTTATTTCTTGTTTGACTTCTTATTTATTTTCTTAGTTCTTGAAAATGACATTATATTATAAAAATTATCCGGATGATAGTTGTTCATACTTTGATGACTCATGGCATTATTGTGGAGGACCACATTCGTGATAAAACTATTTAAATTCTCTCGGGGGCAGATTGTGCACACAATCTCAAACCCATAAGTGGAGTATATGTGATACGTGTGGTGGTTAAAATAGCCATTTGGGTAATTGTGCTTGTTTGTTCTTCCCTTCGCCAAACCCCCACTATTACAATTTTACTTTTGGTTTTGACATTTATAGGGATATTAAATTGGGAGAAAATGAGCATGGGAAAAATATAGAGTTTAAACTCATGATGAAGTTGCCTACTTGAAGAAATAAGAAAGAAGCAAAAGCCTTAGAGGATATCTTGGAAAATAGTCTCCAAAATAGTTTGGAGCTTTAACCAAAAAGTGAACATCCGGCAAATGGCTCCATGTTTGTTGGTGATGCCAAGAAAAAGTTGAAATTAGAGTCGACCAACGTAATGGAAAAAAATGGTTGAAATTGACTCTAGTTCCGAGATAAAGAGGATGTCAAAATCTAAAAAAATTACAATTTGAAGGCTTGATGTCACATCCCAAGCATTTATAAATATCGGAATTGTGTGGTGATATGGGAATTGAACAACATGAATCAATGAGGGATTGCAAAGAGGAAAGGAAAGAGCTGTACAGTTTGAGATTTGAAGGCAAAACACACAAAAAAATGACATACCACAAATGAAAGCCAACAAATGAAACATGAAGAACTTGAAGTTTGGCTTGATCATCTATTTACCTTCCCTAGCGCTCATAGTCACAAGCTTTACTCCAAGTTAGGTGCCTAATTTATATCTTTTAAATGGAGAGAAAAGTAATAAAGTTGATTCTGTTGTGCCATGACATTAAATACAGCGCTTGGTAAGAAGCAACCTATCGTTATTCAATTTTTTTGTAATTTTTGAAATTTTTATTTTTTGAAATTTTTCCTTTTAGAATAGTTTATGTTATTATTTTTGATCAATCTATTAAGTCTCAGGAAGTTTGGAAGTCTTTGGGATAAAAAGTAAGGAGATTGAGCAATGAGAAAAAGTCAGGTCTATGCCTTAGGTATCACATTTGCGAACACATAACTGAGGGCCATAGGAAAATTGAAGATCCAATCGCATTTGCGGCCTTTGCAATTTTTTTCCATTCAGAATTGCGAGTAGGGAGTCACAATGTGACCTCTGATGGTCTTAAAAGAGGTTTTGTTGCACATTTAACGAAAGTTGAAAAAGAAATTGAGGCTCTCAAGTAAACGATTTTCTCCCTCCTCCTTCTCCCAACTCTCAAATTCCTTCATTTTTACTCCTATTTTGCAAGCATCAAGGTATGAACACTTATTCTTTGTGCCCTTTATGATTTGTAAATTAATCATCATCTGCTTCTCCCCTAATCTCTCAAATATAGGGTTCTAGTTGAAGCTTTTCTTTTATGCAAAATTCTTCAAATTGAACTCAAATCTTGTGATGATTTCTGGTTGAGTTTGGTTGAGAGTGTGAGATTCTTTCTTTTCTTTTAAATTGGAAAGTCTAAGTACCCATAACCTTGTAAAAATGAGAGTAATTCCATGTGCTCAATTTGTTCGATGAAAGACCCGAATGAGATTCTTGGCTAAATCATTAAAATTTCTTCAATTTGTGGTTGTGTGTGAAGTCTATTGCATGTTTTTGTGCCTAAAATCTGATTGGTTTCTATAAAAGTATGCCTTTGTTTGAAATTTTTAGAGTTGAAAGTACTATGAGTTTAAGGGCTATTAGGGATGATGGCTTCACAATTGTGATGACCTTTTTGCATTTGCGAGCTTCACAAATGCATAGAGGAGATCGCAATTGCGAACATCAACAGATCTTGAAACTTTTGCATTTACAAAGACAAAATAACTGTGAGCACGTGATTTTTATCCTATATGAATTACTCCCATAAATTCAAACAAAATAATTTCCTTGCATTATTTGTAATTTTGCGGATTTTCGTGTCATTTTTCGTTAATTATTTGTATTTGTCTGTGCATGTTTATTTTATTAAATAAAAATACAAAAATATATTGCATTTACATTTAGTATTTAGTTTTACAGATTTTTAGATTAATTAGTAATTAAGGTTTTACCAAAAATAGAAAAATTATAAAAATGGATTTATTTTTGAATTGCTTAATTTTTAGTTTTGAATTTTGTTAGTTTCCCTTTAATTTGGTATTTAATTAATAATGTTGATTATTAATTAGATTTTAATATGATTTGGTAGGTTAAGTTAGTTTTTAAGAGTTAATTTAGGTTTTTATTTTAATTTGAAAAGAAAAAGGTATTTTTAATTTGAAAAGAAAAGAAAGGAAATTTGGTCTTATTAATAAGAGACCCAATTTGGGCCAAAATACCCACAAGACCCATCCAAAAATTAATTGATCCAGCCCAGAATCCATGTTTCTACCCGGTCCAATTTTGACCCTAACTGAAACAACCCCGTTCTCCCCCATTTTGATCTCAACCGTCGAGGTTGTTTGATCGATGTTCCAGAAGTGTGAAGGTCCACGTATAAAATTGTCCGAATTTGTTCCCCCCCCCCCC
>MU779308.1:41372-122869 GCA_026770625.1 Nicotiana glauca | reverse complement strand
TACTAAACTTAAAAGGGTACTGTTTCATTTAGTTCTGGAGGTTATTTTTGATTTTCTCCTTTGCTGAAAAAATTTCTGGGTAGCTGATAGTGGAAATGAGTTAAAATCAAGTTAGGTCAAGGTCTTCAGTTTCATTTACTTAGATTGAAACTGATTTTTTGTGCTGTTTACTTCTCTTTCTGGGTTCAAAACTGGTTGAAAACTAATGATTACTGCTCTGTAGCTACTGATCCTTTATCCTTTTTCTTTATTTCTTCTACATCCAGGTACTTGTTTCTTGAATCCTGCCTCTTGTGAAGAATATTGGAAGTATGAAATGAAAAATGAAAGTTCAACACAAACTCGAATTGCTTTGTTTAGTAGCTTAGTTTCTTGTTATCTGCTGGATTTTCGTCTGATTTGTTACATTTTTATTGGATTTGAACTGTTATTGGTATTGAAAGTCTATTGGGAGTAAAGCTAGGCTTAGTTTTTCTTGAGATCGCTCGCTAGTTTATATATTAAATTTATTGTATGGTGTGTATGGATAGATATGGAGAGAGCAAAATAGGCTCAGATCTTTGATTATGGTATTGTTAAGTTCCATTTTGAATTCTGTATGCAACTTGTTTAGTTTAGTATTGATTACCAGTTAAGTTCCTTAGTTAATCATGCAATTAAAATAAATGTCTCTCGATGCAGGTCATTAGTTGAATTTGGGTGAACACGTTTACCTGATGATTTTCAGTTCTTTTGTTTTTTTTTCAAAATGATGATGTGTTCATTCCTTACTGAAGCATTTTAAATACAGAAATTAAATAGTGATTTGTGACTGCCATCACAGGGACTCGAATTTGGGTCCGGGCATTGCAAATGGCCTTACATCCTTTGATGGGGTTTCCTTGTCCCAGTTTAAGTCGCTGAAAGTTATCCATTTTTGGTATGGTCATGCTGGGCTTCACGTGAGCCCAAAGTTGCATCAGTTGTTCTGATTAATTTTAGTTATTTTCTTGTTTTCTGTTGGTATAAAGATTCGTTATGCATGCCTTTGAATATTCAACTTGTGATGCCTTGAATTCAAACTCTTGATTTGGGGGTTGAAATGGCATTTGGGCCCGCAGGGATTCGATCCCTGGGCAAGGCCATCGCTGCTCTCTTTTCTGCCAAGACTGGGCCTATTCCAGGTCCACAACGTTGAAAGCTTTTGGTCATGATCTCTGTCTTACTTTGCTTTAATAATTTAAAGAATGAGAATGTAAGTGTCTGGCCTTCCAAGTTGAGTTGTGGATTTGAACTAAGGACCTCTTCATTGACTGAAGTTGTCCTTGTTTGAAGTCTGGGCTCGATCTTGGGCCAGGTGTGGCAGTACCTTTTAAATGGGACCTATGCTCATTCCTCTCTTGTTGGGCCACTGGTTCATTTGTGTTTGGGCTAAGTACCTATGATTAAAATCATCAACCATTTCCCACGCAAACCTTTGGTTAGTTTAAATAGAACTTTTAGCTTTATTTAGTGTTAATTAATTCGGTCCATTAATTAAATTGGAGACGAGCTATAATAGATAATAATAGTTCATTGGCCCTCCGGATGTAGCTGAATTAATTCTTTTAATTTGGAATTGAGGCGCGTCGTGCCAAACAAAAATGACAAGTTGCATGACCCTCGTATTAGCCTAGTTATTAAAAATGATTAATATTCGTAGAAAAGCCTTAGGGTCGTTTGAAATATAAATTGTGATTGTGTATACGTTCGCGTATTATAAACACGGTTCTAAAACCAATTTGGAGTATGCATTCGAGCAACTTCGGCCAAATTTTTTCTTAATAATAATAAAAGCATTATTAATTGTATACAGGTTTGTGTGACATGATTTTTGACGCGCCAAACAAATGGGTATTCGTACGCGTAACCCGTTTCAAGATAACTTTCTTAATTTTAAAGCGGTAAAAGGAAATAGCACATTGGTTTTAAAATAAGTAATTAAACAATCTAATATGCCAAGTATGATCAAAGCGATCGTGCTAGAACCACAAAACTCGAAAATGCCTAACACCTTCTCCCGGGTTAACAGAATTTCTTACCCGGATTTCTGAGTTCACAGACCGTAAATAGAGTCAACTTTCCTCGATTCGGGATTTAAACCGGTGACTTGGGACACCATAAATTATTCCAAGTGGAGACTCTGAATTTTATATAAATAATCCCGTTTTGATTGTCACTTAAATTGGAAAAAAAATCCCTTTATTATACCCTCTTCTGGGGCTGTAGTGAAAAAGAAGGTGTGACAGCTCTGACAACTCTTCCGGGGGTGTAGTAAAAAAGGAGGTGTGACAGCTCTGACGACTCTGCTGGGGATCGAACTCAGAATCTCTGGTTCAATGCTCAAGAATTCGAGCTTGTTTTATGATTTTTACTTGGCCTATTTATTGTTGATATTATTGTATTTTGTAAACCTTGGTGCTAAATGTTATTTGTTTACCACTTAAATATTGTTGAATTGCATATAATTATCTTCTTACGCCACCCCTCTAAGTCTTCTAAAAATGGTAATACGTTCACGTAGCTCGCTTTTTCTGTAGAATTTATACCAAATAGAGCGAGGCTGGGCAAGCAACAAGGCCGGACAGACTTTAGTGCTCCTGTTACGTCACCCCCTCCTCAGCCCCAGTTGTCCGCTCGGGTGCCCCATGTCTAGACCAAAACCCCAGAATTTAAACTTAGAAAAATATTGCTCCATGTCGAATCCCTACTAGGAGCGCTCGTTTGCATCACGTGCATTTGACTTAGGGGGCTCAACATAGGGGTTGGGTCCGTCTAGGACAGGTGTACCCAAAATAACAGACCATCCTTATGCATTCTATGTGCTACATGAACATTTATTTGTTTTGGTGTGTATGCTGACCAGCTAGGAAAAATAAATCAAAGAGAAAAATCAAGAGTGATGTAAGGAAGAAATAAAGTCCAGTTCTAAAGAAAAACCCAATATTTGAAAATACCCCGAAAATCTGCCAAATTTTTCAAAAATAATTATTTCAAAAGTCAAAGCCGGCCGAACTACGCAGGTCTGATTCTCACCGGATGTGGGATACGTAGGCAACCTACATAAGATTCGGCCTTATTTTTGAAAAAGAAAAAAGGGGAAAGAAAATTAGGGGGTCAAGTAGATGTAGTTGGGAGTTTGGTCAAAATAAGCCGATTCAGCTTCGGCAATGTTTTAAACCGTTCTTGCCGAGATAGCCTTCGAGTATTCTTCAGTTGCCGAAGGGCTATTTTCATAAACGAACGAACAGGTTGTGAAGTGTCATAAAATAAGCCCTCCCCGGCCTCAAAATTCGTATGGAATTGGGAAGGGGCCACATTTGAAAAAATTGTCATTTGGCTAAAATTGGCATATAAGGGAAGGGATCATGGTCCTTTGATTTTTTTATATATAAAAATTGGAAACCTGTTTTCAAAAAGGGCCACTAGAGTCAACCCTAACCTTAGCCTTCTACAGGAACAAATGAATACTATCCAGGATCCACCAGAAGTGGTCAGGAGCAGGCTCGGGTACACTTGCGCATGTGGTGGAATGATCTAGATGAGGATGGTCAGAAATGGTGAGAAAGCAGTTGGGCACTCTTATAAGCATTTATTAGATTAAAGCACGGGATGATCTGATCAAGGCTCTGATAACTTTCTGGGACCCTGTCCATAATATTTTTCGTTTCTCAGACTTTGAGATCACCCCTACTTTAGAAGAAATGGCCGGGTACATTGAGTTTGGACGAGATTTGAGGAAGCAACAACTTATATTTACGAGGGCTCCATCGGTGTACAAGTTTTTTGACCTCCTGAATATTAGTAAGCCGAAAAAGAAAGACCGTGTAAGCAACGGGTGTTTTGCTTTCCATTTTTTATACTTCAGGTTTCGGCACTCTTCAGGTTTTGAAACGTATGAAAAGGGGTTGCACAACAAGCAAGATAAGGGTCGTTGGCAAATTCATCACCAGTTTGCATTTATTGTAGAATTCTTGTGGATTATGGTTTTTCCAAATGAGAAAGGGACAGTTGATATTTGTATGGCTAGAATCGCACAGATTCTCACTACCAGGGAAGACCATACACTTGCTTCGTTGGTACTGGCAGATATCTATCAAGTATTGACTTTATGCAAAGCCGGGGCTTAGTTCTGTGAGGGTTGCAATCTCCTCTTACAAATGTGGTTGACCGAGCACCTTCGCCACCACCCCAGATTCATGAGTTATGGCTCGAGCCCAGACAACTTCATCACCAGTTACGAGGAGAGGGTAAAGGATTACAATGTGCTAGAAGGGTTTGAAGCATGAGTATGTCAGTTGAAAGCTCTCAAAGCAAGTCAGGTTGAGTGGTCTATAGGATGGCTCCTGAAGATAGAAGCCATATACGTGACTACTACCAAAGGATATTTAAGGTTGATGGGTGTAAGAAGTATTCAGCCATATGCACCACAGAGGGTCTTGAGACAATTGGGAAGGTATCAGATTGTGCCCGAAGATGAAGATTTAAGTACTCAGGTCATAGAGTTGCATCCAGAAGCTACATTGCCCAAGGCTTTAGTTCAACAGGATTAGAATAGCTACCGGTATCTAAAAAAAATGGCACCCAGGTACCTGATGTTGCAAAGGGGGAAGTATATCCAAACTACGCTGCCTAGTTTGAGAAAAGGTCTTGTGTGAACAACGAGCCGAAACCCGAACTCGAGTGGCCTGCCAAAAGACCTCATGTTCAAGCTTTTGATGATAAAATCCAAGAAAGATTAACATGGGGGGGAAAGGAAAGGGCATATCAAGTTGAGATTCACACCCTGAAAGAAAAGTTGAGAAACATGGAATTCAACAATGATCTCCAAGCACAAGAAGCCGAAGGTGAAAAAAAAAAGTTCGTCAAAGAGAATGAAGCTCTCAAAGCCCAAATTCGGAAGATGAAAATAGCAATTGAAAACCTGAGCAGGAGCAGAAAAGACGAAAAGCTCATCTACAGTCTTACCCAAAAGGCACGTGTTTTGAGGGTGATTTGCAAAAGACTGAAGCGGAGCTAGCAAATGCCCAAGCCAAGTTAGCTAAGGATGTAGGGGAACGAGCTAGTCTCATCCGTCAACTGAAGGAGAAATACGACAAGGGGATGGTGAGTGTGAAGAAAAAGGTCAAGATCTTTGAAAATAAAATGGCTAAGCAGGAAAGAGATTTCAAGGCCGAAAAGGAGCATTGTTATGCCTTGGTAGCCTAGCTGGAAAGGGATCTGCAACAATTTCAAGAACAGAGCCATGCAGCCGAACAAACTTTGGAAGCTAGGGCCCGGCAAATTTGGCATTTATTGCAAGAGAAAGGCAGGATCCGAGAGAGGGTCAGGGCCGTTGCAGATTACATTGTGGTAAAATGCCAAGCATGTGAGGACATGAACCGCACCACTTTCTTTGCAGCAGTCATGACATTTGTCCTCTAGATAATGAGTAATTTGGAAAGGCTCAAAGGGGATCTTGCATATAGGCCCGCGGCGGAACCAAACGATACCCCGAGGGCTCCAGGAGTTTTCAAGGCCTTAATAAATTTGTGATCTTTGCTTGAGTCTGTACTTTCTTGCGGTTAAAGTCCATTTTGAGTCTGTTAAGTTTTTTTGGAGTCTGTTAGGTCGTTTGAGTTTTTGTTTCCATCTTTTTATAATTTGTTAGTTTTTTTGAGTTTTGAGTTTTTGAGTCATTGTAATCAAAGTATTTGTTTTTTTTATGAAAAATTAAAAATCCCAAAAATATTTTTGTTATTTTTCATTCATATCCTCAAGAACTACGCTTGGTCTGATTCATGCGGGGTCATGATACGTAGGCAATCTCCATAGGCTTCGACCGTAACCAAATAAATAAATAAGAGAAATAAAGAAGGAAAAAGAGGGAGGAAAAATTGAGAGAGGAAATACACGAGAGGAGAAGTAAAGGAAAAAGAGAAAATAAGAAATCGAGAGAAGAAAAACAAGATGGAGGAATGAGAAAGTAAAAACAAATGAAAGCAGGAATGAAAAAGAGAGGAAAGAAAAGAAAAGGAAGTTGCAAATAGAAATAAGGAAATGCCGGGATGATGCAAGCAGTCGAGCAAATGCATAATAGAAATGGTTAACTGCTTATGTGCATTCATTCCCCCAAATGTGATGTTACCAATTTGTTAAAGCCCTAATCGCTAACAAAGTTGTTATTGATGTATTGAGTCCAGGCAGGTGGTTAGTTGATTGGCATTCTGGCACCTCATTCCTACAACACCCGGTCTAAGGACAAGCTGAACATGGCTAACCAAGAGCTAGAGGCGAGTATTGTTGACCAATCAAAAGAGGTGGAAGAATTGGATGTTAATGCGATGAAAGAAGAGATGTACAAGTTGGAGCAGCAAATGGCTAAAATGTATCAGGCCTGGGTAAAGGGGCATCCACCACCGGTTTATCCAGCTAACCCTGCTTATATCCCACTGTTGGCTCAACCTCAAGATCCTTCTACTGTGAATTCATCACCGGCCTTTCCCACCTACCAACAATGCTATAACACCACTTTCCAAACAACATCAGCTCCACCACCCAAACAAGTCCCATACCCTCCTCCACCAACCATTCCTGTGTTTGTGGCACCTCCACCTGCTGTATTACACCGATCTTCCAGTGAGCCTCTATTCTAGACTCATGAAAATCACTATTATCCACTAGAACCTACCTTCAAAGTGTCAGAACCAGGTTCTCACATTCCTCATTTTGATTTCTCGGCAGAAACGGAGAAGCTTCATAAGAATCCCGAACAGGAAGAGATGATTAGGAAAGTCAAAAGCTTGGAGCAATCTTTCAAGAATATGCAAGGGCTGGGTGGTCAAGTAAGCATGGCGTATAAAGACATGTGTTTGTTCCCATACGTCCAATTACTAGCGGGGTTCAAGTTGCCCAAGTTTGATTTATATGACGGGAATGGTGATCCAGTGGCACATCTGAGAGGTTTTTGTAGAAAGATGAGAGGAGCAGGCGGAAGAGATGAATTACTGATGGCATGCTTCAGTCAAAATTTAAGTGGCTCGGCTTTGGAATGGTACACCCGACAAGATCATGGTCGGTGGTACACATGGGACGATCTGGCCCAAGCCTTTGCATGCCATGCTCAGTATAATCTTGAAATCATCCCAGACCGACTACCGTTGACAAATATTAAGAAAAAGCCCGGGAGAGTTTCAGATAATATGACTTCTGGTGGAGAGAGAAAGCAGCAAGGGTTGACCCTCCAATGAAAGAGAGTGAAATGGTTTATTACTTCTTGCAGGCCTTAGAGCCCACTTATTTCGGTCACCTGGTGGCAGCAGTGGGGAAATTTTTTAATGAAGTGGTAAAAATAGGAAGCATGGTAGAGGAAGGACTTAAGTCCAACAAAATCATGAGCTATTCAGCAATTAAAGCGACTACCCAGGCCATTCAAAGTGGCACTGGAGGTGTATTGGGAAAGAAGAAGAAAGAGGACGTTGCAACAATTGAGTCAAGATCTTGGTCCAGGGGCCCATCACCTTACTATAACCAGCCTCGACCCCACCCCCAAACTTACCCCCATACTCCATATAGCCCACCACAACACTACTACCCACCGCCATATCCCTACTTCTCTGTCCATCATTCTCAAACATACACTCAACCTCCTACCCATGAGCAATGGCGTGCGCCAACCCCACAAAATACCTACTCAACTCCACAAAATACTTGTCCACCCCCCAAGAGCCTACAGAAATCCCCCTGGAACAGGTTTCCGACCAAACCAAGCCTTCAAGAATGAGAGGTTGAAAAAGAAAAAGACTTTCACTCCATTGGGAGAATCATATACCAGTCTATTCCACAGGTTGAGATAGTTGGGTATGTTGAATCCGATTGAGCCTAAGCTGCCAAACCCCCCTCCGAGAAATCTTGACCACTTGGTGAGTTGTGAATATTGTTTCGGGGACCCGGGGCATGACACTGAGAAATGCTGGAAATTGCAAACAGCTATTCAAGAGCTCATTGATACCCGTCGCATCGAGGTTCAAGCTAATATCAACCAAAATTCGTTGTTGGCCATCATAAGACCAATATGATTGAGATAGTGCAAAAAGGAGGATAGCCTAAGAAGCCCTCGTAGACTGTAATGATGATAAGGTCCAGTGAAGTCAAGCCGAGTGGAAAGTCAACTAGTGGGAAGCCGTTGATCAAGTTGAAAGAGACAGACAGTAAACTAGTCATAATAGCTGAGAAAGAGTCATCAAGCGGGGTTGCAATGAAACAGGGAAAAGCAAAAGTGGTGGTACTAGGGGCAGTAAACAAGACTGCTATGGTTGTGGAAGGTGCTCTCACAGAGCTGGTCATTCTCAAGCTAGTAGCTACTAATAGTCAATAGCAAGGCCGTCCCTTGGAACTATGGCCAAGTGTCCGTGATTTACAAAGGGAAAGAGGTTAAAAAAGAAGTTTGTGAAACCCATGGTCTGACTCGCTCAGGGAGATGCTTTTCCCCCGAGCAGTTAAGAAAAGCCAAAACCTTCAAAGACAATTCAGTGCTGGCAAAGAAAGTTGTGACCGAAGAAGAGGCAAATAATTCTTGAGGAAGATGAAGGTGTAAGACTATTCTATTGTAGAGCAGTTGAGGAGAACCCCTGCCCAAATTTCATTGCTCTCATTGCTAATCCACTCGGACGAACACCGCCGGGCGTTGATGAAAATCTTGAATGAGGCCCACGTTCCCGACAAAATCTCAGTAAACCATATGGAAAAGATAGCAAACAAGATTTTTGAGGTAAACAGAGTCACTTCTTCTGATGATGAACACCCCATAGAGGGTACTGAGCATAACAGAGCCCTTTATCTTACGGTGAAGTGCGAAGATTCAATGGTTACCCGGGTACTAATTGATAATTGGTCCAGTGCAAATATTTTTCTCCTCTCTACCTTGGAAAAATTGGAAGTGGACGATGAAAGAATTTACAAGAACAGCATTTGCGTTTGGGAGTTCGACGGTGGTGGAAAAGATTCAGTCGGGGACAAAGTGTTGGAGCTGACGATAGGGCTAGTTGAATTTACTATGGAATTCCAAGTGTTGGATGTGGTGGTTTCTTACAATCTTTTGCTGGTTTGACCCAGCATTCATGCCGCTAAGGCGGTGCCATCTACCCTTCACCAGATGGTTAAATTTGAATGGGACAAGCAATAAATTATGGTACACGGAGAGGAGAATATGTGTGCCTAGAATGATGCCATTATACCTTTTATCGAAATGGAAGACAACAAGGGACTGTGGGTCTATTAGGTTTTTGACACTGTGCCAATCGATAAAATCCTAGAAGGGGAATGCGTTCCAATTCCGAAAGTGGCAGCCGCATCAGTCATGGTGGCTTCCGAGATGTTGAAGAATGGTTTCCTACCTAGCAAGGGTTTGGGTGTTTCTCTACAAGGCATCGTACAGCCAGTGTCTCTGTCCAAAAACTTAGATACCTTTGGTTTGGGATTTAAGCCTATAGCTGCGGATGTAAGAAGAGCCAGAAAGTCGAAGCAAAGGGAGTGGGTCCTTCCAAAGCCCATCTCGCGGCTGTCCAGATCATTTGTCAGGCCTAGCGCCAGAAGGTGCTTGGTATCAACGATTCATAGCTCATTGATTGATGTTTATGGAGATTTGGGTAAGGGATTTGAGAGGATGTTCAACGAGGTGAATATGGTGGAAGCTGAAGAGGGTTCGAGCAAGACAGATGTGCAGTTCGTGGGGCCCAGTGCAAAGATCAACAATTGGGAAGCTACTCCTCTTCCTATTCGGAGGGAGTTTTGGTAGTAGGCTTTAATTTTCTTTTAGTTATCTGGATTATTCTAGGGTTGTAATTCAGATTCTATGTTCCGTCCGTTTGGATTTGTCAAACCTTGTTATCTTTCAAATTTCAATGAAATGCAATTTCCCTTTTCTTCTTCATCCATGATAATTTTATTTTTATTTTCCTTTCCTTTCTTGTACAGCTCTTTTTATGTTGGTTTCAATGACATGACATGCATGAGGAATCTTCGGCCCATTTTTATAAGCAAATCTAATTCAGAAATAATAATACAAGAAATTGAGTGTGATGATGAATCGAAATATGATGATGATGAGGCTTTTGAAGGGATAAGTAAAGAGTTGAGCCATTTTGAAGTAAAACCCAAACCTAACCTGAGTGATACGGAGGCAATCAATTTGGGGGACCCCGACAACATCAGAGAAACTAAGATAAGTATCCATCTTGAACCACCCATCAGCAAGGAGATAATCAAAGTACGGTTGGAATACAAAGATGTTTTTGCATGGTCATATGATGACATGTCGGGTCTAAGCACTGACCTAGTGGTTCATAAATTGCCCACTGACCCGGAATTTCCCTTGTCAAGCAGAAGCTGAGGAAATTTGAAACTGATACAAGTGTGAAGATCAAAGAAGAGGTCATCAAGCAGTTTGATGCAAAGGTCATCCGGGTCACGCAGTATCCCACTTGGTTAGCCAATGTTGTGCCTGTGCCAAAGAAGGATGGTAAGACCAGGGTATACGTTGATTACCGTGATCTCAACAAGGAGAGTCTGAAGGATAATTTCCCACGGCCAAACATCCACATATTGATTGATAATTGTGCAAAGCATGAGATTGGTTCTTTTGTGGATTGTTACGCGGGCTATCACCAGATCCTAAATGATAAGGAAGATGCAAAAAAGACGGTGTTCATCACACCATGGGGGACATATTGCTATAGAGTCATGCCATTTGGCTTGAAAAGTGCTGGGGCAACCTACATGAGGGTGATGACAACCATATTCCACGACATGATACACAGGGAAATCGAGGTCTATGTGGATAATGTAATTGTAATATCCAGGAAGCAGTCTGACCACGTCAGGGATCTGAGAAAGTTCTTCCAAAGGCTTCGCAGGTACAGTCTTAAGCTCAATCCTGCAAAGTGTGCTTTCGGTGTTCCATCTGGAAAATTGATGGGATTTATAGTCAGCCGGCGAGGTATTGAATTGGACCCATCAAAAATCAAAGCTATTCAAGAATTGCCACCTCCAAGGAACAAGACCGAGGTGATAAATTTGTTAGGGAGATTGAACTACATCAATAGGTTTATTGCTCAGCTTACAACAACTTGTGAGGCAAGCTTCAAGCTGTTAAAGAAGGTTGTTGCGGTCAAGTGGATAGATGAGTGTCAAGAAGTATTTGATAAGATAAAGGGGTATTTGTCAAATCCACCAGTATTGGTCCCGGCATAACCAAGAAGGCCTTTGATTCTGTATTTGACAGTTTTGGACAATTCGTTTGGTTTTGTGTTGGGTAAGCATGACATCACCGGCAGGAAAGAACAGGATATATTATCTCAGCAAGAGGTTCTCACCTTACTAGGTTAAGTATACTCAGCTTGAAAGGACATGTTGCGCCCTGACTTGGGTAGCACAGAAGTTGAAACATTATTTGTCATCTTATACCACTTATCTCATCTCTCGGTTGGATCCGCTGAAGTATATCTTTTAGAATCATATGCCCACATGAAGGCTCGCAAAATGGCAGATCTTGCTCACCGAATTTGACATTGTCTATATGACCCAAACTACGATGAAAGCACAATCATTGGCTGACCATTTGGCTGAGAACCCAGTAGATGAAGAATATGATCCTTTAAGGACATACTTCCCTGATGAAGAGGTAATGCATGTTGACGAGTTGGAACAAATGGAGAAGCCAGGATGGAAACTTTTCTTTGTTGGGGCTGCCAATATGAAAGTTGTTGGGATAGGAGCGGTACACATTTCTAAAATAGGGTAACACTACCCTGTCACGGCTCAGCTTTGTTTCTATTGTACTAATAACATGGCCGAGTATGAGGCATGTATCTCGGGTTTGAGGTTAGTTGTAGATATGGGTGTCCGGGAAGTCTTGGTCATGGGTGACTCGGACCTTCTGGTACACTAGATTCAAGGAGAATGGGAAATACGGGATTTGAAGCTTATACCGTACCGGCAATGCTTGCATGATCTTTGTCAAATGTTTCAATCAATAGAGTTCAGGAACATTCCAAGGATTTATAATGAGGTTGCCAATGTTTTGGATACTTTGGCATCAATGTTGCATCATCCAGATAAGGCTTGTGTGGACCCTTTGCAGATTCAGGTCAGCGATCAACATGCTTATTATAATATGGTGAAAGAGGAACTTGATGGTGAGCCATGGTTTCATGAAATCAAGGAATACATCAGAATGGGAGTGTATCCAGCACAAGCCACAAGTGATCAAAAGAGAACAATTTGATGGTTGGCAAGTGGATTTTTCTTCAGTGGAGGGGTATTGTACAAGAGAACTCCCGATCTTGGGTTGTTGAGATGCATTGATGCTAAACAGGCCACAACTATCATCACTGAGGTGCATTCGGGAGTTTTTAATTCACATATGAGCAGGTATGTGTTGGAAAAGAAGATTCTACGAGCAGGCTATTATTCGCTTACTATGGAGCGAGATTGTATCAGTTTTGAGCGCAGGTGTCATCAGTGTCAAGTGCATGGAGATTTGATTCATTCTCCACCATCAGAATTGCACACAATATCTGCACCATGGCCTTTTGTCGCATGGGGCATAGATGTCATTGTGCCTATCAAACCGGCAGCATCAAATGGACACAGGTTTATTCTGGTGGCCATTGACTATTTCACCAAATGGGTTGAAGCCAAAACATTCATGTTTACGACCAAGAAAGTAGTGTTCGATTTTGTGCATTCAAATATCATTTGTCAGTTTGGGATACCAAAGGTAATCATTACAGAGAATGGGGATAATCTTAATAGTCATCTGATGAAAGAGGTATGTCAGCAATTCAATATTACACATCGCAATTCCACCCCTTACCACCCCAAGGCAAATGGAGCAGTTGAGGCGGCCAACAATAATATAAAGAAGATACTGCAGAAAATGGTGGAGGGTTCAAGACAGTAGCATGAAAAGCTGCCTTTTGCATTGCTAGGACATCGCACTACCGTTCGTACTTCAATAGGGGCGACCCCTTATTTGTTGGTGTATGGCACCGAAGTAGTGATACTCGCAGAAGTGGGGATCCCATCCCTTCGGATTGTTGTAGAAGCCGAAATTGATGATGATGAATGGGTCAAAACCCGCCTGGAGCAGTTGAGTTTGATCGATGAGAAAAGATTGTCAGCAGTGTCTCATGGTCAGTTGTATCAACAGAGAATGGCAAGTGCATATAATAAGAAGGTATGTCCACGAAAGTTCGAAGTGGGCCAGCAAGTGTTGAGACGTATTCTTCCACACCAAGCTGAGCCCAAAGGCAAGTTTGCCCCAAATTGGTAGGGGTCATTCATCATGACGAGAGTGTTGTCCAATGGTGCTTTGTATTTGACAGACATAGAAGGCAAGTGTGTTGAAATGGCCATCAATTCTGATGCGGTCAAGAGATATTATGTATGATTTTCTTTGTTTTAATTGTATTTGTTTGTACTTGGCATGTTTGGGAGATTGGAATGTCGAAGGCATTTTGTTCTGCTATCTAAACATTTTATCCTTTGTTATCCCTTTGAGCCTAATTTATTTTATTTTATACCCCTTTTTTGGAATCAGTAGCAAATCTCAGAAACACAAGCGTAAAGGATAAATAAAAGAAAAATAGAGAAGAAAAATGAAAATGAAAAGGAAAAAAAGCGAAGAAAAGAAAAGAGTAGAAAAATAAAAAAGAAAAGAAAAGAGAAGAGAGAAAAGGCAAGAAAGAAAAGAAAAGAAGAGAAATTGGAAGAAAAACAAAAAGAAAAGTCACAACAACAAAGTAATTTTTATGCCATGAACTACGTTCGACCTGATTCCTTTTAAGGATATGTAGGCAGCCTCACGGTTCGGTCCCATCAAAATAAAAATTCAAAATCCCCCAAGCAAGAAACTGGGGCAGAAGTTATAGTTGTTGTAAGAAATCTGATTCCAAAAGTTGTAATTTTTTGAACCCAGCTTAATGGTTTTGAGCCTGTGATACCCATTTCTTTCTAACCTTGTCCAAAAGCATGCATTACGGTCCAAAGAAAGAACTTCTGATCAGTCTTAAAGAAATGCCAAGTCGAGCAAGAAGAGGTGATTCATGTCAGGGGCAACACTCTGGTCCAAGCAGAAGAGAAATGAAAATTGAGAGAGTCTTATTGTTGAAAACCCTCATGGACACCTTAAGGCAAAAGTGAGTTGAGAGAAACCAAAAATGAGAGAGACTTATTAGTGAAAACCCTCACGAGCACCTTAAGGTGAAAGTGAGTTGAGAAGTGAACAAATGAAAGAGGTCTGTTGGTAAAACCTTTACGTGCACCGCAGGATGAACAAGGTTAGGGTTTGGTTGAAGAAATCAGGTTATGGAATTCTAGGGCAACAAAGTATGGAAACTGAAAGTTGATTGGTTTGGATGGAATGGGCCGATTAGTCTAAAATGCATGTCATGATCAATGGTACCGGCCGTTCAACTCAGATAAGTCTTTCTCCCTTTTCCTTTTAGTAAGTCGTCCATTCTTTTGTTTTGTTTATCCTTAACTTCCAAGGTCATTGCATTTTATTTCTGTTGGGGTTTGTTTCTCTAAAGATGTCCCAATGTTAGTTTTGTTCTTATCAAATAAGAAAGGATTTCAAAGTTCACTGCCAACTTCCAAAATTGCAAAGCATAGTATGGCCAGAACATACCAAAGATGCCATGATGCAACATAGGATACAAGGAATCACCAGAAGTTTCATCGGTGGATTGATTGAGTAATGTCAGATAAAGGTGTCAGAGGTGTAATACATCGGTATGGGATAGAACACCCGGGTCGTCAAAGGTCATGGGGTTTGAAATTCAGTCAGAAAGTGAAGTGGTTCAGGGCCAGCTCGGGGAAGCAGGTCAAATAAAAACATGGCAGCGAAGACACCTTCAGCAAGAATGTCATCAACTAACCATCATTTTAAACTAACAATATTTTTCTTTGATTGAAACAGGGCAAAAAGTTTTCGTTTGTTTCGGAGAAACTCTGCATAGGGGAAGAGCAAGCACCAAAACAGGTTTGACCGTAAACTCTCAGGACCCTCCTGGAAAATGGGACTTAGCTAAATTTCAGAACAGTAGCATAGTTTAGTATAACGAGGTTGCATGCTTGAAGTAAGATTCAATTAGGAGTTATCAGGACCCTCCTGGAAAATGGGACTTAGTTTAAAATTCAAAGCAATCATGAGTAGCGTAAAGTATCATAAATGTATCCCAAAGGAGTATAAGTTGGCTTAAAAGTTGGAATGTTAAGGTAGAATTCAATTAGGAGTTTTCAAGTCCCTCCTGCATAATGGGACCTAGCTTTAAGATTTCCATTAGATAACAAGGTTTGGCGTAAGTTCTATTGTAGGGTAATATAATTTAGCTGTAAAAATTGCCATTTTCAGGATAATAGTAGATTTTCAGGACCCTCATTGATAATGGGGATTAGTTTAAGACTTTTTTTAGATAAAAAATATAGCGAGAGTAATACCTTAGGTTTGTAATTGTTATTCAATTAAGAG
This sequence comes from Nicotiana glauca, assembly GCA_026770625.1. Taxonomy (NCBI): domain Eukaryota; kingdom Viridiplantae; phylum Streptophyta; class Magnoliopsida; order Solanales; family Solanaceae; genus Nicotiana; species Nicotiana glauca. The sequence continues at coordinate 107,340 of MU779308.1, read as the reverse complement.
TTGTCAGGACCTCCCTGGATAATAGGACTTAGCTTTCAAATTCTTAATAATAGTTGGTAGAATAATTCAGTTCAACACTCACCTATGTGCCCAACTACCAAACTGGGGCAGAAGTCTCTTTGTTCTGTCTATTTTGTTGAAGTCAAGAGCCCGCCTGGAGAACAAGGGAATACATTTCAAATTCATCAGTCAGGAGCCCGCTTGGAGAACAGGGAATACATTTCAAATTCAGCAGTCATGAGCCCGCCAGGAGAACAAGAGAATATATTTCAAATCAGCAGTCATAAGCCCGTCTGGAGAACAAGGGAATATATTCAAGTTTAGCAGTTAGGAGCCCGCCTAGAGAACAAGGGAGTACAATTCAAGTTTTAGCTTTCAAATTCTTACTGATATTTGGTAACATGATTTAGTTTACACTCACATATGTGCCCAGCTACCAAACTGGGGCAGAAGATTTTCTTTGTTTTGTCTATTTTGTTGAAGTCAGATCCCGCCTGGAGAACAAGGGAATACATTTCAAGTCAGCAGTCAGGAGCCCGCCTGGAGAACAAGGGAATACATTTCAAGTCAGCAGCAAAGAGTCATCCTGGAGAACAAGGGAATACATTTCAAGTCAGCAGTCAGGAGCCCGCCTGGAGAGCAGGGAATACATTTCAAGTTAGCAGTCAGGAGCCCACCTGGAGAGCAGGGAAAACATTCAAGTTTAGAAGTCAGGAGCCCGCTTGGAGAGCAGGGAATACATTCCAAGTCAGCAGTCAGGAGCCCGCCTGGAGAGTACAGAATACAATTCAAGTCAGCAGTCAGGCGTCCACCTGGAGAAAAGGAAAGCATCTCAGAATGTAGTTCAAGTTTTGACAGTCAGGCATCCACCAAAAGAAAGGAAAAACATCTCAGATTACAATTCAAAATCGTAACAAAAGGATTTCACCGGGAGAATACAAGTCAACAAGGCAACAAAAACCACAAAAGCAAGCTTGAAGATATAGATAGGATTTCTTGTAACTCATAGATCATAGTCTAGTCTAGCTTTTTTTATTTTGACATGGTGTAATAAGGGATCCAGTAAGCAGTAGCAGCAGCAACAACAACAGTGAAAGCACAGTTTCATGGTAGTTCCAGCTACCAAACATTCCTGAACTACACTGACCCGATTCCTTTTTAGCCAAGGATATTTAGGCAGCCTCATAAGTAGGGTCCGGTCAAATCTTTCAAAATGCTTCCCACGGAGTATTCAAACGGGCAAAAATCGCTCGTATCTGCCCACTTTATCTTTGCACGAAAACTCTTCGTGTTTCCGAGCAAGAGGGGCAGCAGTGAGCACGTGATTTTTGCTCTATATGAATTACTCCCATAAATTCAAACAAAATAATTTCCTTGCATTATTTGCAATTTTGCGGATTTTCGTGTAATTTTCCGTTAATTATCTGCATTTGTCTGTTCATGTTTATTTTATTAAATAAAAATATAAAAATATATTGCATTTATATTTGGGATTTAATTTTATATATTTTTAGATTAATTAGTAACTAAGGTTTTATCAAAAATAGAAAAATCACAAAAATAGATTTATTTTTGCATTACTTAAGTTTTAGTTTTGAATTTTTTTAGTTTTTCTTTAATTTGGTATTTAATTAATTATTTTGATTATTAATTAGAGTTTAATATGATTTTATAGGTTAAGTTAGTTTTTAAGAGTTAATTTAGGTTTTATTTTAATTTGAAAAGAAAAAGGAGTTTTTAATTTGAAAAGAAAAGAAAGGAAATTTGGTCTTCTTAATAAGAGACCCAATTTGGGCCAAAATACTAACAAGACCCGTCCAAAATTAATTGATCCAGCCTAGAATCCATGTTTCTACCAGGTTCAATTTCGACCCTAACTGAAACGACCCTGTTCTTCCCCATTTTGATCTCAACCGTCGAGGTTGTTTGATCCGACGGTCCAGAAGTGTGGAGGTCCACGTATAAAACTGTCTGAATCCCCCCCACCCCATACCCCTCACTCGTCTCCCACAACTAATCTCTCTCAAACCCTAACGATGGCCGCCCCTAAATTCCTCAGCCTTTTTCATGGCGGCACCGCCTTAAACACCACCAATCCCCACCAGATTAACACCAGATCTCTCCTCAACTCCCTCATCCCAAATTCATTATCCTTCACCCTCAAATCTTAGCCAAATCTCTAGAATATCAAATCTAAGTCTGAACCCTAAAAACCTCAAAGTCAAGATTCGTGAAGATTTAAGTTGAATCTGATCTTATCCGTGTGTTCTTGATAAGAACACATGATTAACATCAAATTCGGTTTAAATATCCAAGATTCGAACACTTCCTCCAACTCCTTACTATCCGAATTTTGTTTTGAGGTATTTTTCTCTTTTTCTTTTCCTATTTTTTTTCTCATGTCATTTTCTTTATTTCTGTTATCTTCTGTTCATTCCTCCTTTTGGTTCCTCTGTACTTCATCATTTTTCAGACTTTTTTATGCATCATTAGTCTTAAATCTTTTGCTACAATTAGTGCATTTAGTCTATTAAACTAGTTTGGTTTCAATTTATTAATTTAGTCAAGGTTCACTAGTTAATAAATCATTTAATTTAGGTTTTTCTTTTTAATTTGGCAATCGCCCAGGGCTAATTTTCATATAAAGTAAAAGAAAAATAAAATACAGTGTCTGGGGGTCTAATATAATGAAAGAAATAAATTTTGACGTGTACATGACATCTATTATCGTCATTGAATCTTAAGCTCAACTTCAATATCACATTTAGTCTAAAATGGTTATTAAAAACTAGCCAAGCTATGTAATTGTCCAGAATTGCATATTTTTTCCACTTTGTCCATTGCATGGTAGGGTTTTCCATTGTATCACTGATGTGTTCTTCTCCTCCTTGATGAAGTAACGATCCTAATGTTGTCCAATTGCTGATTAAGTTCACCATGTTTTCCATACACCACAAGCACCTGTAATTGCACTCTTTTTTGTCAGCTTTCTTCTTGTGTATTGTAATTGTCCTCTCATGAATTCTACCCTGGTATGTCCTTCTATGATGGAATGTGTTGATCCTAGCCCATTGCGTTGTGTGATTATCCGTAAATTGTAACCAACATTTCCCTATGCATTTCCATTTCCAATTCAGCTCACATGTGTAATATTTGTGCTCTGTTTCGCGATGAATTTCTCTAAGTATGACTAGCCTCTTTGTGAAATATGATCCCTTGCCAATAGAATTATGAAGCTGCAATTGGCATCTGTTCAATACTGCAGCTATACTGGCCAAAAATCTCGACCAAATTCTGTTGCGTGCATGAAATTGCAACTGAGCCTGGGCCTTGTCATTGCCCTTTCCTATACAAGTTGTTATACTTATGCTCATCTGTGATTCCCCTGCAATGGAATGAGCACATTTTACTGATACCACCAATTGCAGGTTCCTCACAAGGTGAGGCATAGCCACAGTAATGACTCCTGCAAAAGAGCAAACTAGGTTAGTGAAAAAAATGCTTGCCCATGTGTTCCTCGTCTCTCATTTGAGCATAGATATCAATTTTCACCATTGTTTTTTCATCCAAAGAGAGTATCAATAATAGATAACAATTTTCTTTCACATTTACTGAGAAACACATTTCAGCCTCGTCGCATATTTGATTGCACATTGCTGTCCAGCACTTGTTGATTGTGCTGTTCGTGCCTGTTGTTATCCAAAATTGAAGGGGAATCCATGTGTCAAAAATTGTACAAAAAACTTTAACCAATGTTCCCATTTGTAATCTCCTATTGCGCTTGTCTACACAATCTATAAATCTTGGCACTAGCGCCCACGCTTGACTGATTCTTGATTCTATGCTATTGCCTTAAATAATTAATTCCTCCTCTCAATGCATTTTAATCTTGAATTCTATAGATTCCCACTTTAACCGGTGTGCAAATGTTCTTGTGGGTGTGGAGCATTTTGTTCCCTTTGTAATATTTTTAATGCAACTCTCAGGCTTACCAATCTCAATAACTTGGGTCGTGTAATGTGAATTATGGAACCCCACGCACATGGCTTGTTGATATATCCACGCTTTGCCCCATTCTCCAATGTTTCCTTTTTTAAAATCCACATGCTCGTGCATGTATTCTGTGACAAATAGCAATATATAAAGCATGCATAGATCCCATGTTTTTTTGTCGAAAAACTCCAGCATGTGCAACAATCAGTCGTGCATTTGGACCCAGCATGTGCAAAATCCCATGAGCATGTGCAAAAATCATCATGCTTGCAAAGCTTTGTGGTGCCCAAGATATACTCTCCGCGATTTTCAAACCAAGTGTGCATGTGCTTCTCTCAATCTTATGCACATGCTTATATCAGTGGCTCTTTTTCTCGAAACAAATGCTTCCAGATTTTCTCTAAATCTCCCTGTCGTCCAGAAGCATGCGTGCATTGAAATCGTTGAAGCATGTGTGCATTGAAATCTCCATGTCACAAACATTTCGAGAACATGCTCATTTTCAAAGCCAAAAGCAAGATGGCCCATGCTTGTTAAAGATTCACTCCCAGCACCTCGAAGTGAGACAAGCGTGCACCATGCTTTTGACCAATTAATACAACCTCCAATCCCATGTGCATGCCTTTTGCTTGCCTTGTAATCCAACATCTCGAACGTACTTCAGGAAATAACAAAAGGTGTTCCATAGCTTTAATGCCACACGTAACAGGTGTGTTCATCCTTGAATCACTATCCTGATAGGCGTGCTTGTAATCCAGCACCTCAAACGTGCATAATAAAAAACAAAAGATGTTTTGGTATCAGTACCTGCAAAAAAGAACACTTGGTTAGAAAAAAACTCCCCCATCAGCATTTTATCTTTGCATTTGCTGTTCTTTCCTCTTCTACTTATTGTTATCCTCTTCAATCCTCCCCCTTTAACTCCATCTACCTTGCTTCTCCACCTTGTTGCTCCCTTTGTGCTTAATTTCTTACAACTTTTACTCGAAGGTAAGGGCATTTAGATTTATCATCATTCACTATCTTTCTTCCTTGACTGTCTAGTTCCCAAAAACTATTTGCTTCAATGGTTCCATAATCCAGACCAAAATTAGCCAAGTGACCTGCCAGTCTACTACCTTCTCTGAGTGTGTGTGATACTGTTACATTACAGTTATTCATCAACCCCTTGATCTCGTCTACTGATTCTGCAATACTCCATGGAACAGTCCACTCATCATTTAATACCTTCACGAGTAACATTGAATCTGTATGAACTTCAATTAGTACATAGTCATTTTCCACACAGTAAAAATTGGGCTTAGGTTATAGGGTCATTTTGACCCGTTTTTGGTCTAAGGTTTTCAGGGGTAAAAAACAGGGTCACAAAGGGGTATTTGGGGTATTTCAATCAGATAATCTTTCCCTAACTGTCTAAGAAGTTGCCTAGAAGCTGCAGAGTGTACTAACTTGATCCACAAGTCAGTAATTCAGGGGCATTTTAAGCAAAAGGAGAAGCTAGAAAAGGACTAATTTGAAATAACTAAACTCTTAAGGTTTCCCTAGTAACTTGCCTATAAAGGCATAGTTACTTGCAGCTCAATAAAGGGGGGGGGGGGAAGAGCTAAGAAATCAAAAAAATCCTAAATGGCTGAAAAACTAAAAAGAGTACTGTTTCATTGAGTTTTGGAGGTGATTTCTGTGTTTTCTCCTAAGCTGAAACAATTTCTAGGTAGCTGATAGTGGAAATGAGTTCAAATCAAGTCAGGTCAAGGTCTTCTGGTTCATTTGATTGGATTGAAACTGATTTTCTGGGCTGTTTATTTCACTTTCTGGGTTCAAAACTGGTTGAAAACTGCTGATTGCTGCTCTGTAGCTACTAGTCATTTATCCTTTTCCTTTGTTTCTTCTACATCCAGGTATTTGTTTATTGAATCCTGCCTCTTGTGAAGAATGTTGGAAGTATGAAATGAAACATGGAAGTTTAACACAAACTCGAATTGCTTTGTTTAGTAGCGTAGTTTCTTGTTATCTGCTGGATTTTGGTTTGATGTGTTACATTTTTATTGGATATGAATTGTTATTGGTATTGAAAGCCTTTTGGGACTAAAGCTAGGCTTATTTTTTCTTGAGATCGCTCGCTAGTTTATATGTTGAAATTATTGTATGGTGTGTATGGACTGATATGGAGAAAGCAAAAGAGGCTTAGATCTTTGATTATGGTTTTGTTAAGTTCCATTTTGAATTTTATATGCAATTTGTTTAGTTTAGTGTTGATTACTAGTTATGTTCCTTATTTAATCATGCAATTGAAACAAATGTCTCTCGTGGCATAAGAAAATGCTTTGTTCATGAGGTCATTAGTTGAATTTGGGTAAACATGGTTACCTGATGATTTTCAGTTCTTTTGTTTTCTTTTTTTAGTTTTCAAAATGATGATGTGTTCATTCCTTACTGAAGCATTTTAAATACATAAATTAAATAGTGATTTGTGAGTGCCATCGCAGGGACTCGAATTTGGGTCCTGGTATTGTGAATGGACTTACATCCTTTGATGGGGTTTCCTTAGCCCGGTTTAAGTTGCTGAAAGTTATCTAGTTTTGGTATGGTCATGCTGGGCTTCACGTGAGCCCAAAGTTGCAGCAACTGTTCTGATTAATTTTAGTTATTTTCTTGTTTTCTGTTGGTATAAGGATTCTATATGCATACCTTTGAATATTCAACCTGTGATGCCTTGAATTCAAACTCTTGCTTTGGGGGTTGAAATGAAATTTATGCCCGCAGGGATTCGATCCCTGGGCAAGGCCATCGCTGCTATTTTTTTTGCCAAGACTGGGCCTATTCCAGGCCCAAAATGAAAGCTTTTGGTCATGATATCTGTCTTTCTTTGGTTTAATAATTTAAAGAATGAGAATGTAAGTGCCTGGCCTTCCAAGTTGAGTTGTGGAATCGAACTAAGGACCTCTTCACTGACTAAAGTTGTCCTTGTTTCAAGTCTGGGCTCGATCTTGGGCCAGGTGTGGCAGTCCCTTTTAAATGGGGCCTATGGTCATTCCTCTCTTATTGGGCCGCTGATTCATTTGTGTTGGGCTAAGTCCCTGTGATTAAAATCATCAATCATTTCCCACGCAAACCTTTAGTTAGTTTAAATAGAACCTTTAGCTTTATTTAGTGTTAATTAATTTGGTCCATTAATTAAATTGGGGGCGAGCCATAATAGATAATAATAGTTCATTGGCTCTCCGGATGTAGTTGAATTAATCCTTTTAATTTGGAATTGAGGCGCACCGTGCCAAACAAAAATGATAAGTTGCATGGCCCTCATATTAGCCTAGATATTAAAAATGATTAATATTCGTAGAAAATCCTTAAGGCCGTTTGAAATATAAATCGTGATTGTATATACTTTCACGTAACATAATCACGGTTCTAAAGTCAATTTGGAGTATGCGTTCGCGCAACTTCGACCAAATTTTTTCTTAATAATAATAAAAATATTATTAATTATGGACACATTCGCATGACATGATTTTTGACGCGCCAAAAAATGGGTATACGTACGCGTAACCCATTTCAAGATAACTTTCTTAATTTTAAAGCGGTGAAAGGCAATAGCACATAGGTTCTAAAATAGGTAATTAAACAATATAATATGCCAAGTATGATCAAAGCGACTGTGCTAGAACCACGGAACTCGAGAATGCCTAATACCTTCTCCCGGGTTAACATAATTCCTTACACGAATTTCTGTGTTCGCAGACCGTAAATAGAGTCAAATTTCCTCGATTCAGGATTTAAACCGGAGACTTGGGACACCATAAATTATCCCAAGTGGCGACTCGGATTTTTATATAAATAATCCTATTTTGATTGTCACTTAAATTGAAAAAAATTCCCTTTATTATAGCCTCTTCCGGTGGTGTAGTAAAAAGAAGGTGTGACAATAACAACAACAATTTTTGGCATCTCTGGTTCCTTCGCATTGAAGAAGTAGATGTCACAACGGCAATAACAGAGGCCTGACTCTGCTGAACTCACAAAAATGAAATTTTTTTCTAAGGTTGGATTTCGACTTTCCAAATCATTTTCTTAGCATATTTGACTCATTTTGCAATATATTTCATACCTATATCAATTTTTCACTGCAATGCTTTGTTTAGGTGCCATAAGCTAAAAATTAGCTCTAACCCCGCCGAATCCATGCGTGAAAACTATTTTGAAATTGAGGAACACTATGACCAACACCAGTTCTTGTCATTAGAATGTCAGCAACTGTACTATGCTGAATTGATTTCGAAGAAGTTGCTTCTAGAAAGTGGTATGATAATGGAAAAGGTCCCCAAATGTCTTCCCAAGTTCTATTAGAGGCTTGAGGCCATGGGATGGACCTGTTTTCCCCTGAACCTTGTAAAGTAAATGAACAGTGATTGAGGGAATTCTATGAAAATCTCCCAGCCCTCAGTTAAGAAATCCAATCATGAGGATACGGGGCAAGATGGTGAATTTTGTAGTTGAATCTATGAATTGAATCTACAACCTGCGGGATTATGAATGATGATATTCCGTGCTAAGGATTATACCTCAAGCAAGTGGTTGGTCTCCAAATTGTGCCCGGGTACAGATGTACCATGGGCGGCTAAAACGAGAGGAATCATAACCAAAGAATTCATTGGCAAATCAATGATATGGCTAGACATCATATGCAGTCGCATCTCTCCTACAAGGAATATACAGCTATGAATCAAATATACAACCTGCGGGATTATGAATGATGTCATATCATGCTAAGGATTATGCTTCAAAGCAAGTGGTTGGTCTCCAAATTGTGCCCGGGTAAAATGTACCAAGAGAGGAATCACAACCAAAGAATTCATTGGCAAAGCAATGATATGGCTAGACATCATATGTAGTCACATCTCTCCTACAGGGGAATATACGCAATGTACCAATATTGAGAGCTCAATTGATCGCCTCCATTCTTGATGATATCCGTCTCAATGTTGTGAGATTTTCATTAGTGAGCTGAGGGATTATCTGAAGCATGATTATTAATCATTGGTGTTCCCATATCTCATCATTGAGTTGTGCTAGATTGCGGGGATTGAGGAGGATCCTGAAGACAAATAGATAGATCCGGCGAAGCCTATTGCTCCATGGAAGAAAAGAGGAGAGGGCAGTGCCATGAAAAGAAAAAAGATGAAGTTGGGATCATCTTCTCAGAAAAACTATGGTAGCCACATATCATCTTCTACAATAGGACCATTTTCTATACTCACTAAAGAAATGCGACAGATTCGAGATTTAGTAGTTGTCCTTCCTAGGGGCCCGAAGAGACATATAAGGGACCCTCTAAATGGATTGGTTGTCACTTTATAATGTTATTTTTATACTTTCATCCAAGATTGTAACATTAGCCATGGGGGGATTGTCTTAATTGTAGTGGAGAGGGAATCCTAGCCATTCTACTAGTAGGGTTGTTTCTTATGTGAATGCTCGACGTTTGGTCGAGAAGGGGTGTCTAGCGTATTTTTGCTTATATCCATGATTCTAGTGCAGAGGTTTATTTAATGGATTTAGTACCAGTTGTGCACGAATTCCCAGAGGTGTTTTCTATAGATTTACTAGGGATACCACCCGACACAAATATCGGCTTTTGCATTGACTTGGTTTCGGGCTCTGAGCCTATTTCTATCACCCATTACCATCTGGTCCTAGTTGAGTTGAAACTATTAAAGAAGCAGATGCAGGATTTGCTTGATAATGGATTCATTTGATCTAGTGTCTTGCCTTATGGTGCACCTATATTATTTGTGAAGAAAAAGGATGGGACGATGAGGATGTGTATAGACTATCGGTAGTTGAACAAAGTTACTATCAAGGACAAGTATCTATTACCGATGATTGATGACTTATTTGATTAGCTACAGGGTTCCAAGGTGTTTTGGAAGATTGATTTGATATTTGGCTACCATCATTTGAATATTAGGGTATCAAATGTCCTTAAGACAGCTTTTTGGACTTGGTATGGTCACTACGAGTTCTTAGTGATGCTATCGGCTTGACTAATGCCACAGCAAACTTTATGGATTTGATGAACCAGGTGTTCAAGCTCTATTTAGATTAGTTTGTGACCATCTTCATTGATGATATTTTGGTTTACTCTCGCAGTTGAGAGGAGCATGAGCAGCATTTGCGGATAGTACTTACGATACTAAGGGATTGTTAGTTATATGCAAGTTTTTAAAGTGTGACAAACGGTTGGACTTGGTTGCCTTTTTGCACCATGTTTTATCTTCCTAAGATATTAAGGTAGATCCTAAGAAGACTAAGGTAGTTCAGAACTGACCTAGACCTACTTCAGCTATAGAGATTTAGAACTTCTTAGGTTTGGCAGATTATTATCGCCGGTTCGTTGATAGATTTTCATTTATCTCAGACCCGTTGACTAACTTGACCCAGAAGGGTTCTCTTTTAAGATGGTCTGATGAGTTTGTGTTTCAAAAGCTCAAGACTCCATTAACTATATCCCCAGTGTTGGTATTGCATACACTTTTGGGATTCTACACCGTGTATTATAATGCATCATATATTGGTATTGGCACAATATTGATGCAGGATGGTAGGGTGATTGCCTACGCATCTCGGCAGTTAAAGGTTCATGAAAAGAATGAACCTATACATGACTTACAGTTGGCAGCCATTGTTCACGCACTTAAGATTTGGAGGCACTATTTATATGAAGTTCCATACGAGGTCGATACCAACCATTAGAGTCTCAAGCACTTGTTCAAGCAGAAAGACATCAATTTGTGGTAGCGGAGATGGTTATAGTTATTGAATGACTATGATATTGCCATATTATATCATCCGGTGAAAGGCAATGCAGTGGCCGATGTCAACGCCCCCTTTTTCCCTCCCTCCAGAGAGCGAGAAATCGGGTTTACGACATTCAGGAAAGACAACTCTATTCTCGTTTGGGAATTGGATTTTGGATTTGGAGAGTCGCCACCTAATGATTATAGTGCATTAGGACACTATAAGAAATAATTTGGGATGAAAACTAGAGTTTGGGTAAGGCTAGAAATTATCTCGAGGGGAAGGTGTTAGGCACCCCTCAAGATCCACTAGTGTGGTTCCCAGCTATGTGACAATTGTAACTTTAAATGCAAACAACAAGTAGAGAAGCAAGCATTGCGAATGCGAGGAAACCTTACATAACAGTTGCAAATAAAAAAAGCACAAAAGGATTTAAAAGTGCTGAAATTTGGAGAGAAATAGTTTTATATTCATAGAAAAGGTATGAGAGGAAACGGGAAGTGGTCAAATAATTGATGCAAGCAACTTAAAAGAAGTACAAGAAGCGGAAGTTGAAAATTCGACAGCTTTTAAAGTTCTAAAAAATAACAAACTAATAAAGAGGGAGGGGGTCCTAGGTTTATATATCACATGGATCATCCACACAACACTGGTACCCAATTGTACGCATAGTGTTATCGTGTGATCATCATCTCCATGTCTACCCTTCCCACCCCGTTAAGGTATTAAAGCGCGGAATGGTATCGTTACTTATTGCACGTTATTACCCATCCCAATCCTATCAGTCCAGGAGGCAAATGGACTACTAATCCTAAAGGGAAATGGGTTTGGGGCTTTTAGAAGTTTTCAAAGGACAAAATACTAAGGCGCCAACCAAAACACGTAATGCAAATATAGGGGAAACAGACAAACAATCAGAGCTCAAATACGCCTCCATAAACCAGCAAAAGTCGTAGATCTCACACGTACTGATTTGGTCTTGATTAAATAAAGCGACAAGTGGACTGGTTCAACGCATATTTTTAGACAAAAAGTCTACATTAGGCTTACTCGAATGCAATTGACTAAAATCGGTCTGATTGATCATCTAAGTGTTGGTTAGAGCTAGGCGTGATATATACTAATTTTAGAAAAAGGTGCAAACTGAAAAGGGGTTACCAGTTTTAACAGGACATTACGAATTCGGCAGTTAATATTACCTTTATTCAGATTCGAGATTTCATATAGGCATGCTTTCTATATGTTTACTGATTTGGACACCTTTTAGACATTAACAAAAGGTCCTATGAACATGGTATCTATATGCAGCTTTTATTATTAAACCTACAAACTGTTTGCCTAGTGATGTTTATAATGCAGGATGCAGTAGTCTATAAACCATATTTTATAGAACAATTAGAAGTTAATCCTATAGGTAAGATATCTATGCGTATTTGCAGAAGTTAAGAGTTAACCCTATAGGCATGATTTCCAGGTGTGTTTGCAAAAATTAAAAGTTAACCCTATAGGCATGATATCTAGGCGTATTTGCAAAAATTTAAAGTTAACCCTATAGGCATGATTTCTAGGTGTGATTTTGCAGAAATTAAGAGTTACCCTATAGGCAATGATATCTAGGTATGAGTTTGCAGAAATTAAGAGTTACCCTATAGGCATGATTTCTAGGTGTGAAATTGCATAAATCATAACAAACCCCGATAGGCATGATCTCTACCCTTGATGCATAAAAATAAATCCCATCCCCCCTTTTACTAAGTCCCCCGAGTTTGTACAAGTTATTACAACCCAAAAGAAATAAACTCTAATTAAAATATTACATCAGAAATCCTCAGCTACATACGAGCAGCCTAATCCAGACTTAATGCCTAATAATAGCCACTTCCGAGATCCAGATTTCCAAGCCTTCTCTCATCTAGGATGTTTCAGAGATCCAAGGGGTTTCAGGAACCCCAGGCAGTGCATACACCCAAGATGTTAATCAAAAATTGAGTTGTGCAGCATGGAAGGGCCAACCCTTATGTGTCCAAGTTTAGAGGGAGCTCAAGGGTCCCAAGGCAAGGCTCATACAAGAGGGGCAGAACTTAAATTCTAAGAATGAGTGTAAGTGAAATAGAAGGGGTAGGGGTTACCCAGGCAGGCTAGTGGTCACGCCCAGCCACAAAATAGACCGTCACACCCCTGACCAAACTTGTTGATCAAGCATTTAGAGATTAAAGACCTACTGGAGGTCAAGCCATGGCCTGAAAAATAACTAGAAATACTGGCAGGCCAAGTCTGTTACTCAGCACACACAATAAGGGAATTGGGATGGGAAATTGATAAAGCTTAGGGCCCAAAGGGTCCAGTTCATATCCATGGACAATGATTTCAGACATTGCCATGTTTCTGAACCATAACTTAAAGCGTATAAAGGGGATATGAGGGTTTGGGATTCATAAGGCAGAAAATAAATAATACACGACTGACAGAATGCACACACAGATGAACATTAAATTACAAGGGAAAGGGAACATACTACATCATGCTAGAAAGACATGTTGACTGAGAAAACATGAACAGAAGTAGACAGGAATGAAAAACTAGAGTAATTAAAGAAAAAAATGTTGTTGTTGAAGCTTGTAAATTAACTAGAGCATACCAGCGGAGAAGCAAAGTGCAGAAAAAGTAGAGCAAACAAGAGTCCACAGTCTAGCCTTGGCTTTTAGCCGGCTAGACAAAGCAACAGCACAAGTAGCAGTGAAGAAAGAGAGTTTTTGAGTGTAAGAGTGATTTTTGAACTCAGTTTGTTCGTCTGTGTTCGTGTGTTCAAAGAAAAGAGGGTAGGGTATTTACAGTTTTGAAAACGTGTAGAGAAATAAGGTAATAAGTAAAATTTAAATACAAACATGGAAACAATCACTATTTAGAATCAATTAACCTAAGTAATTCCCCTTTAATTATGGAAACACTGTTTAACGGGTATCAGCAGGCCTAATTAAGGGAAAAAAATCAGTTTGGGGGCAGATGGATAATTGCCATAAAAGGGTAGTAAAAGCATGAAGTGAATAATCGAGTCAAAGTACGAAATAGGCTTATTTTGGGAAAGGATTCAGCAAGGTAAAACATCACAATAAAGGAAGTGAATCAATTAATTTTAAATAGATGAGTAAAAATTAGGGCTCGTAAGAAAACCTTTTGCAATTAGTCACAAGATCACCGGAATCAAGATCAATCAAGAAAGGAACATGATTCTGCACTTCACCATATAAATAGCAAGGAATGAACAAGCATGCAGTGTTAAACGAGTTGACAAAAAGAAACAATACAAACATATAATGGCAGTAAGGGTAAGCTAGGGTTCAGTAGTAAGAAAATATTCGAAGCACAGTGGTCAAATAAGTCAAGTAGTCATATAAAGCCAATAGTGAAGAAGAACATAGAAGCAGGTAACGAGAGTCGGAAACAAATTAAGATCTCACAGTAACAAGTAATGCAAAACTTTTTTAAGAAATTAGGGCTTCGATAGTACCAATTTTAAGAGATGATAAGATCTCAAATCAGATAAGTTATAAAGGGAGAAGAGAGTCAGAAACAAAGAACTTAATCGAACAAGTACACATTTAAACAAATAATCTCAGAACTTGGATAAGACCAAAAGGGAACTAGGGTTTTTTTAACATGCTGAAACAGATAGGAGAATAACATGAGCAAATCATAGGAAAATCATAAACGTGTTAAAAATCAGAGATCTTTTGAAAAAAACTTAGAGGAAAACCCTAACGAAGGGTTGTTTTGTGAGAAAAGTCGAAGAACTTTCGAGAACACACTTAAACATTCATGGCAAGTACAGATCTAAAGCAGATCTGAAAGAAAAATAAAAAAAATCCAAAGATTAGGGTTTCGAAGAACCTAAAAAGGTGAGAAAGGCCTTGGAAATTAACGATCTAACCAGGAGCGTCAAGGATCCGACTCGAACGACCATGGCTGGCCGGAGAAAAGTTAGGGACGACCGGAGAAAGGTCATGAATGGACGTCAGGCAACGACTAGACCAACTTCCTTCGAGATTTGCCCATGAAACCACAGAAGCGAACACCCAGGAGCCACGAGAGGCCATTACACATCTCCAATGGCCATAGGAGGCCATGGATTAAGGCGGGATTGAAAGGCGGTGACTAAGGTTCATGAAGGTTTCAGAGAGAATTGAGAGAGAAGAGGAATTCAAGGGCGGCATTCGGTGAGTAATGGCTAGGGTTAGGTGGGGTTGGTAGAATTAAAAAGGAAAGAATGAAATATGGCCGTTGATCATTTAGATCAACGGCCTAGATTGAATGGGGAACCGGGCAGATTGGATAAGCGGGTTAGGGGTCAGGTTAAATTAAGATTGGGCTGGCCAATTTTGGGCTTGAATTTGGGTTAATTAGGGTTGCTAAATTGGCTATAATTGAAATGCAATTGAGGCCAAATCGTAAATAGCCAATTTTCCCTTTTAATTTTTTATAAAATAGTAATACAAATTTTAAAAGTAAATTAAGGGTATCGGGTAAATGAATATTATATAAATATTAATTTTAAAATATTGGGATTAATTTTATAAACATAAAATGCTATAAATTACAAAATAGGCTATTATTGCAATTTAGATTTAAAAATACTAAATAAGTTGTAAAAAAGGTACAAAAATTACCTTAACTATATTTTGGTATAAATGTGAGAATAAAATAAATTATTTATCAAAAAATAATAATTTTGGGAATAATTATTGGATTTTGTTATGTTAAAATAGGCAATAAATTGGTTGAAAAATAATTAAAAATGCCAAAACTCTTAGGTGTGCTTGTGAATGCACCAATATGATATGTTTTTGGAAATATTTTGTCTATAAAAATACTTAGGGAAAAATTGGGTATCAACAGCTGCCTCTTTTTACCGAAGCGAACACCCAGGAGCCACGAGAGGCCATTACACATCTCCAATGGCCATAGGAGGCCATGGATTAAGGCGGGATTGAAAGGCGGTGACTAAGGTTCATGAAGGTTTCAGAGAGAGTTGATAGAGAAGAGGAATTCAAGGGCGCCATTCGGTGAGTAATGGCTAGGGTTAGGTGGGGTTGGTAGAATTAAAAAGGAAAGAATGAAATATGGCCGTTGATCATTTAGATCAACGGCCTAGATTGAACGGGGAACCGGGAAGATTGGGTAAGCGGGTTAGGGGTCAGGTTAAATTAAGATTGGGCTGGGCAATTTTGGGCTTGAATTTGGGTTAATTAGGATTGCTAAATTGGCTATAATTGAAATGCAATTGTGGCCAAATCGTAAATAGCCAATTTTCCCTTTTAATTTTTTATAAAATAGTAATACAAATTTTAAAAGTAAATTAAGGGTACCGGGTAAATGAATATTATATAAATATTAATTTAAAAATGTTGGGATTAATTTTATAAACATAAAATGCTATAAATTACAAAATAGGCTATTATTGCAATTTAGATTTAAAAATACTAAATAAGTTGTAAAAAATGTACAAAAATTACCTTAACTATATTTTGGTATAAATGTGAGAATAAAATAAATTATTTATCAAAAAATAATAATTTTGGGAATAATTATTGGATTTTGTTATGTTAAAATAGGCAATAAATTGGTTGAAAAATCATTAAAAATGCCAAAACTCTTGGGTGTGCTTGTGAATGCACCAATATGATATGTTTTTGGAAATATCTTGTCTATAAAAATGCTTAGGGAAAAATTGGGTATCAACAGCTGTCCCTCTTTACCCGGAAAGGATGAAAGAGTTGTCAGGTAAAGATATGATGGCCAATTTTGACCGGAAGTGGTGATTTGAAAAGAATTTGATCGAGCTCCGATTTTCGAGCTGCCTACATATCCCTAGTTTTACAGGAATCGGGCCGTATGTAGTTCAGGAACCATTGATGGAACATGCCGATGGCAATTCGAAAGAGACAAGCACGATGTTTGGGGGCAAGAGGTATTCTGCGGGGCACTGGAGTGGTATCACTCCTGCTGAGACAGCCGTTGCTAACCAGTGTACCTGCAAGTGAGCAATACGGGCGTATATTGGGCATAAACTTAAACGTGATGCAAGTTCCCGTTGGACCATGAATGTTGTCTTTAGACGGTTAGGATGACGTCCTCGGACCATGATGTCCTGGGCCATGAAGTGCAAAATTAAAGGATTCGCAGGCTATGGAATGATGTTCTCGGGCTATGATAATGGTGCCTCCGAACCATGATGTCTTTGAATAATAACGTGCAGGATATAAAGTGGGGTCCTCGGGCCATGGCATGGTGTTCTCGAGCTGTGATGATGATGCCTCCGAACAATGACGCCTTCGGACAGTTTGGCGATATTTCAGTCCATGAAATGCAAGATTTGGTGGTATTTTAGCCGATGCAAAACCGTAAATGGCGATATTTCAGCCGATGCAAAGAATGTAAATGGTGATATTTCAGCCGATAGAAATTTAAATAAAACAGGCGATGTTTCAGCCGATGTAAAAAGTAGAATGGCGATGTTTCAGCCGATAGAAAAACGGGTGATGTTTCAGCCGATGTAGAATTTAAAAAATTTTGGCGACATTTCGGCCGATTGCAAGACGTAAGTAAAGGTGGAGATATTTCAACCATGCAAGAAAGATAAGGTGGCATTTTTCAGCCGATGCAGATGGAGGTGGCGGTATTTCAGCCATGCACGTGGAGGTAGAGCTTAACCTTGGAAGGTAGAAAGGTAGCCTTATGCAATGCAGATAATGCAGATGGAGACAACATTTAGTCTCGAAAGGCAGAACGGTAGCCTTATGCAATGCAGATAATGCAGATGGAGGCAACACTTAGTCTCGGAAGGCAGAAGGTAGCCTTATGTAGATAATGCAGATGGAGACAGCGCTTAGTCTGGGAAGGCAGAAAGGTCACCTTATGCAGATGCAGAGGAGATAGTGCTTAGTCTCGAAAGGCAGAATGGTAGCCTTATGCAGATAATGCAGATGGAGACAATGCTTAGTCTCGGAAGGCAGAAAGGTAGCATTATGCAGATAATGTAGATGGAGACAACGCTTAGGCTCAGAAGGCAGAAAGGTAGCCTTATGCAATGCAAGAAAATAAAAGGGCGGATAGTAATGAGATTTCTTAGCTGATTGCTGATCACGATTTCGTGACTGTCAGGGATGTTGTGTACGGATAGTGATTGCGGATAAGTGATGATTCTGAGAAGTTGCATTCTTGAGAAAGTATGCGCACATAAATATAACTGACAATATTGTAAGTTGAGTGCCTGCATCCAAAGAAAAATTATGAATTTTATAAGGGGAAAGGTTAGTTCATTTTCCCCTGGCTTCCGGCGTTGCGTATCATTGGGGTAGCATTGCTAAGCAATGCGAACAATAATTATGAATGATTTAGTAAATATAATGTAAGTAGAAAATATCATTCTTTAGTTGAACCAACGACTGCGACGTGGTTCAAGATATTACAACCTCTCTTGCTCCGAAATTTTGAGGGTCCTCCTCAAAATTCTGCCCTAGTTTACTAGGCTGGTGCCTCTGACGGCTACACTAGACGGCTGGAAAATCAACTCTGGAATTTTGAGGGTCCTCCTCAAAATTTTGCCCTGGTTTACTGAGGTGACATTCCTGGCGATGAGTGGCTAACTTCAGAATTTTGATGGTCCTCCTCAAAATTCTGCCCCAGTTCTGATAGTAGGGGGAAATGAAATTTTATTAAATTGTGACCGAACCCACAGGGCTGCCTACGTATCCCCTCATAAATGGGAATCAGGTCAGGCGTAGTTCAAATTACATCATAAAGGGAATCATAAGTGGTTACACATAGTATCGTTTCACTGCATCTGAGTTGATCGGCTTTGGCCAGACATCTCCGTCCATTTTTGCAAGAATAAAGGCTCCTCCAGTTAGAACCCGATGAACCATGTACGGCCCTTGCCAGTTGGGGGAGAATTTTCCCTTGGCTTCATCTTGATGTGGGAATATTTTCTTCAGCACCAACTGCCCTAGTGTAAACTTCCTTGGCTTAACTCTTTTGTTGAAGACTCTGGACATTTTGTTCTGACACAACTGACCATTACAAACTGCATTCATCCATTTCCCATCTATAAGGGCTAACTGCTCGTAGCGACCTTTTACCCATTCTGCGTTGTCCAACTCTGCTTCTTGTATGATCCTCAAGGAAGGAATTTCTACCTCGGCAGAGATGACCACCTATGTACCATAAACCAGCATGTAGGGAGTTGCTCTGGTCGATGTGCGGACCATGGTGCGGTATCCTAGTAAGGCAAATGATAACTTCTTATGCCATTGTCTATGACATTCGACTATCTTTCTTAGTATCTTCTTGATATTCTTGTTGGCTGCTTCTACAACTCCATTCATCTGAGGCTTGTAAGTTGTAGAATTCTTATGTTTAGTTTTGAATTCCTCACACATTGCTTTCATCAAGTTTCTATTGATATTGGAACCATTATCGGTGATGATTGATTTTGGAATTCCGAATCGACAAACAATACGGTCACGGACGAAATCTGCCACAACTTTCTTAGTCACTACCTTGTATGATGATGCTTCAACCCATTTAGTGAAATAATCAATTGCTACCAGCATAAACTTGTGCCCGTTTGATGCGGCAGGCTCGATAGGTCCAATGACATCCATTCCCCAGGCGGCGAATGACCACGGTGAGCTTGTTGCAGTAAGCTCGTTAGGAGGCACTTTTATCATGTCTGCATGTATCTAACAATGATGGCATTTGCGAATGTACTAGATGCAATTCGTTTCCATAGTCATCCAAAAATAACCAGCTCAGAGTATCTTCTTTGCTAGGACAAAACCATTCATGTGCGGCCCGCAGGTTCCTGCGTGCACTTCGTCCAATAGTCTAGATGCTTCTTTTGCTTTGACATACCTTAGTAAACCCAAATCGGGAGTCCTCCTATACAGGATTCCCCTACCGTGAAAGAAGTTGTTGGATAATCTCCGAAGTGTGCGCTTCTGAGTAGCGTTGGCAAGTTCTGGATATTCTCCTGTTGTCAAGTACTCTTTGATGTCGTGGAACCATGGTTTTCCGTCCACTTCTTCCTCAACATGAGCATAATAGGCTGGCTGATCATAAATCTTTACTAGGATGGGATCAATGAAATTCGTATCTGGATGTTGGATCATGGATGACAGAGTAGCCAATGCATCATCGAACTCATTCTGGACCTTGGGGACATGCTGAAATTCCGTCTTTATGAATCTTTTCCTTAACTCCTGTATGTGATGCAAGTAGGGAAGTATCTTAGAGTTCTTGGTTGCCCACTCTTCTCGAACTTGATGTATGAGCAAGTCTGAATCCCCGATCACTAGCAGCTCCTGAATGTTCATGTCAATGGCCATCTTGAGCCCTAGGATGCAAGCTTTGTATTCATCCATATTATTTGTGCTGGGAAATCTGAGCTTGGCGGATACCGGGTAATGTTGGCCAGTTTCTGATACTAGGACTGCTCCTATGCCAACTCCTTTGAAATTTGCGACTCCATCAAAAAACAACCTCCAACCATCGTAGGATTTTGCAATATCTTCTCCTACAAAGGACACTTCTTCATCAGGAAAATACATTTTCAGGGGTTCGTATTCTCCGCCAACGGGATTCTCGGCAAGGTGATCTACTATGGCTTGACCCTTAATTGCTTTCTAAGCACGTAAACAATGTCGAATTCACTCAGCTTGATTTGCCACCTGGCGAGCTTTCCAGTGGGCATGGGATTGTAAAAGATATATTTCAGCGAGTCCATCTTGGATATGAGATAAGTAGTGTAGGCACAGAAATAATGCCTCAATTTCTGAGCTACCCAAGTCAGGGCATAACTGGTGGACTCCAATAAAGAATATCGGGCCTCGTACGGGGTGAACTTCTTACTGAGATAGTAGATGGCTTGCTCCTTCCTCCCCGTTTTATCATGTTGTCCCAGAACACAACCGAATGCTCCATCCAAAACCGCGAGGTAGAGCAATAGAGGCCTTCCCGGCTCGGGCAGAACCAAGACTGGTGGCATTGACAGGTATTCCTTGATTCTGCCGAAGGCTTTCTGACAATCGTCAGTCCATTTAGTAGCAGCATCTTTCTTTAGCATTTTAAAGATGGTTCACAAATGACCGTGGATTGAGCTATGAACCGGCTAATATAGTTGAGTCTTCCCAAGAAACTCATCACGTCCTTCTTGTTCTTTGGCGGTGGAAATTCTTGAATGGCTTTGACTTTTGATGAGTCCGATTCTATTCCTCGATGACTCACAATGAAACCCAGTAATTTTCCAGCAGGAACCCCAAATGCACACTTGGCGGGATTTAGTTTCAGATTGTACCTCCTTAATCTGTTGAAGAACTTTCTCAAGTCTCCCATATGATCAGTGGCTTTCTTGGATTTGACGATGATGTCGTCCACATATACCTCAATCTCCTTGTGTATCATGTTGTGAAAGATGGTATTCATGGCCCTCATATAGGTGGCGCCAGCATTCTTCAACCCAAACGGCATCATTTTGTAACAATACATCCCCCATGGCGTGATGAAAGCCATTTTCTCTGCATCTTCCTCGTCCATACATATTTGATAGTATCTGGCGAAACAATCAACAAAAGACTGCAACTCATGCTTGGCACAGTTGTCGATAAGAATGTGTATGTTTGGCAAGGGGAAATCATCTTTGGGGTTGGCCCAATTAAGATCCAGGTAGTCGACACAGATTCTAATTTTCCCGTCCTTCTTTGGTACTGGCACGATATTGGCTAACCATGTTGGATATTCCACTACCCTGAGAACCTTGGTGTTGACTTGCTTAGTAACCTCTTCTTTGATTTTCAAACTCATGTCGGGTTTGAATTTCCTGAGCTTCTGTTTTACCAGCGGACAGGTTGGATTTGTTGGCAGTTTGTGAGCTACAATTGACGTGCTGAGACCAGTCATATCATCATACGACTAGGCGAATATGTCCTCATATTCCCTTAAAAATTCCGTATATTCTTCTTTTTCTGATGGCGACAGGTGAACACTGATACGAGTTTCTTTGACATTTACTGTATCTCCCAAAGTAATGACCTCAGTTTCCTCCAGGTTAGACTTAGGTCTATTCTCAAAATTCCTAACCTTTCTGATGACCTCTTCTGGTATATACTCCTCTTCTGAATCTATATCCGTGTGTTGTATTGTCTCATTGCAAGTCATAATCATTGGTTCATCGTCAAAGTAAAAAAATAGAGTAAAGGATAAGGAAAATAATAAGAGCGAGACATATGATAAACTGAAATGCTTTGATTAAATTCATAATTGTTTGAAACATCGGAGCTCTTTTTGAAATTAAAGATAATACGGAAAGAAAATCAACTAGTAAAGTAAGCTAAAAATGAGATGCATAGTGCTTTTATTTAGCCTTGCTACCCCGAAGCCTTCCGAGCCCTGACGGTCCTAATTGACCAATTGCTGAGGCGGTCTCCTCGATTCACAGATTGTATAAAAGGGCCTTCCTCCCCTTCCTCCTCAAAAAGAACACAGCAGTCCATATCATCATCCTCCAGAAATAGATTCTTCATGGCTGCTAATGCTTCATCTTCCTCTGACCTATATACAGTATCTGTTGGTTGGAAGGTTTGTTCCAGGCTAGGTATCGGAAGCTCCAATGGATAGTAGGGACCGCGCCACGGTGGCAACCAGCTTTGGAATTCTTCCCAAGTGTAACCGTACCCTAAGCCAAATATAGTACCATGCTTCTTTAGTTTGATGGGCTTAGTGATCCCCTGAATATTTTTATTGAGTCCCTTTCAAGGCTCGTACCCGCACCAATTCAGGATACTTTGGATCTTGCTATCCCACCACTTATCCTTATCTATAGCGTTGAGCCTTTCGATATGGTGGTATATTTCTCCGCCTATTCTCCTTCTGCCCCCGATCATTGGTATGGTCTGGCGACTATATATGGGGTTACTACCATTTCCATGAATAATCACCTCCTGGTGATTCCATTCAAACTTCACTGCCGGATGTAGGGTCAATGCTACGGCTCCAGCAGCGTGGATCCAGGGCCGTCCTAACAGCAGATTGTAGTATGCCGGGATGTCTACTACTTGGAAGTTGACATCGAACCATGTTGGCCCCATTTGTAAGAATAGGCTGATTTCTTCGATAGTAGATCTCTGGACCCATCGAAGGCCTTGACATTGATAGCCCCATCTTTGATCTCGTGTAGGCGTTTTCCCAAAGTTCTGAGAGTTATTAGCAGACAGATGTTGAGGCTCGATCCTCCATCGATCAAGACTCTAGCGATGAAATAATCTTCGCATTGCACGATGATATTCGGTGCCTTGTTGTGGCTCAATCCTTCCGGCGGCAGCTCATCTTCATGGAAGGTTATTTTATGGCTCTCCAGCACTTGCCCCACCATATTCTCCATTTTACCTCGGTTATGTTGTTGGGCACATAAGCTTTGCTCAGTATCTTCATCAGGGCATTCTTGTGAGCGTCGGAACTCTGTAGAAGAGCTAGGATAGAGATCTGTGCTGGTGTTTTGTTCAACTGTTCAGTGACCGAGTACTCCTTAGCCTGTATTTTCCTCCAAAGATCGGCTGGCCCAGTTTTAATAGGCCGTACTGGGGCTTTCTTACTGGACTCGGCTAGGTGCTCTGGGGTATAAACCCTCCCTGTTCTGGTCATTCCTTGCGCAGCAGTTTCTCCTGTCTTGGTCTTGCCTTTCCTCCTAGCTTTGGCAGTGTAATTCCAGGGTATGGCATTTGAGTGGAACGGTGTTATGTCTGACATTGCCACAAGAATAGGGACCCTTGGTGATAACACAACAACTTCAAAGGATGCGAGTGCCTTTGGAACTCCAAATTCAACCTCGATTGGCCCGAGCGCCTTTGCAGAGGGAGGTGCTTCAAATTCGAGAGGTATAGACATGTTTACTTCATCGTCCCTAAAGGGCTGATTCTACAAAACAATTGGGTTAAGTGTAACCACCGGTTTTTTTGGTTCAACCCCCTCAGCAATCAAACCTATCGACCCTTTGGGGTCCCAATCATCTTCGATCTCGATCATGTGAATGTCTACACCTTTGTGGTCCGGTAGAGGGTTGTTACGAACATTAGGAGTAGGCTCCTTTTCTACTATGACCTTATTGTCGATCAGGGTTTGAATCTTATCCTTCAATGAGCGGCACTCGTCAAGGGTGTGCCCCTTCATGCCAGAATGATACGCACAGGTCTTATTGGGGTTGACCCACTGGGAGGGATTTTCTGGGGTTTTGGCTGGGATAGGAGTGACATAACCAGTAGCTTTAAGTCTCTCGTATAGCTGGTCAATTGGTTCAGTGATGGATGTGTATTGTCTAGGAGGTTTGCGGTCAAAATTTGGCCTGGGTCTTGGGAAATTTTGACAGGTGGGAGATGATTGGCAGTAAGAGGGTTGAGCATTATAAGCTTGATAAACAGGTGCTGGTTGAGAGTATCTGGGTAAAGTGGGTTGGTATGTGAGAGTGGAGAGGATTGGTAAACGGGAGGTGGATGGGAGGGTGCGGGTGCTTGGTAATTCGGGATGGGCTGATATGTAAGTGGAGGTGATGGGTAAGTGTGGTATTTTGGTGATGATTTGGCTCCCTGTGTGACCATTACGACACTTACATCCTTCTTTTTGGACATTCCACTAGTATGTAAAGCCTTATTGGTGGCCTGCAATGCTTCAAGATTCGTAAACATACCATTCTTAATGCCCTCTTCGATTCTTTCTCCGAGTTTGATGATATCAGAGAACTTTTGACCCTCGATCAGCATCAACCTCTCGTAATATTGGGGATCCTGATCCTGGACAAAAAATCTATTCATTTGTTCTTCTTCTAGGGCCGACCTGACCTTTGCAGCTTATGACCTCTACCCAGTAGCATACTCACGGAATATTTCAGTGGGCTTCTTCTTCAAATTCTATATGTAGAATACATCCAGTGCATTCTCTGCATTGAATCGTAATCTATCCATGAAATTCAATGCCATGCCTACCCAGCTCGTCCATTTCTTGGGGTCCTGGCTGATGTACCAGGATAAAGCATCTCCCTTCAGGCTTCTCATGAAGAGTTTCATACGGATCTTCTTATCCCTTCCAACTCCAACCAGCTTATCGCAATATGTCCTCAGGTGGACTTTGGGATCTCCTGTTCCATCAAACATTTTTAACTTGGGAGGTTTGTACACCTCCGGAAGTTCAACATCTGGCTGAATGCATAGGTCTTCATAATTTAACCCTTCAATACCTTTGTTACCTTCCACACCCTGAACTCAGCTGGTTAATTTCTTGAGTTCTGTTGCTAAGTTCCTAATAAGGGAGTCTTTGTCATCAGACTCAGGTGCATTTGAGATTGGTTGGGTATACTGGGGTACAGTATCCATAAAAATAGGAGTGTTGTGGAGATGGTAATTTGTAGTGTTTAGTGGATTAGGAATGAGTAGTGGAGTGTTGTTGGGAGTGTGGCATGCGTTGTAGTGTTGGGTATGAGTGGGTTGTATCTGTGGTTGTGGGGTGTTTTGTGGAGGTATGGGATTCTGGGTGTTGAGATCAGGAGCAGTGAGAGAAAATGATAGGTTCGCCAAATTTTGACGAGCTCTTCTCAAAATTTTAGCAGCTTTTGCTCCAGTTGGGTAGCTGTTTCCTTAGCAACCGGGGTACCCTGAGGTATTTCAATCTCCTTTCTGGTGCTTGGATCTCCCATTCTACCTTTGTTCTTATTCCGGATAGGACTCGGAGGAGGAGAAGGTAGAGGGCCCTTGGATCTTGTGGAGTATGACGATGGTGCCAGAATACACCAACTAACCTTTGGGGAGGGGAATAAAAATAAAAGAAAAACAAAAGGTAACAGGTTAGCGCGGGTTATGAGGAAAAAAATATTGTAGTATTTAAACACGTTGTGCGATAGATATAAATCGTGCCCTAATTTTGGTGCCTTGTTGTGCCCGAGGTAGGCCTAGCGACAAATAGTTTTGGAGAAATTATAATGCTAAATGCCTCATTTTATTGATAAAAACAAGATGAATCCAAAACGACGCTAAATAACAGAAAGTAAAATATCACTGGTGGCCATTGGCCTTATTACATTAAAAAATAAAAAGACTCCTAACTACTTGGTCCCAGAAGGACCTTCCCCAGATTCGGCATCTTTGTCTCCCTCGAACAGTTTCACCAGCTCGCATAGTCCTAGCAGCAAATAAGCTCGGGCCAGATGTACGTCTGCATTTTGTTTGCAGCCTATATGATTTTGTCGTCAGGCTGGTCCTCTAGAAATGAAGGCAAATTCCCCAAGTATTTGCGGACGAGCGTCTAATCACTGGAGTGGAGGTCTTTCTACCAATTTAGCAACCTTGGACGAATGTTGATTACCATGCCAAATCTGGGGACTTCGTGCCTCATTTTCTACAAAACAAAGTGTTAGACCCTTACCCCCACCGGACTCGACTATTTAAACCTATAATCAGCATAGCAAGCACTTTAGTTCTCCAAATAAATGCACAGAACATGGAGGTGTCCGTTTGGGTTTCAAGGGAATACCGGTGGACTTCGAACAAGGCTATCTTAATGAATCATTATGTGGACAACATAACTGACTCGGCTAGGTTTGACCATGATGTATGTACAGTTCAAATGGAGTAAGGTTTCTATTGAGGTATTAGACAGGTACCCTTTAGCGGACAACTCAAGAGGGAAAGGCACGGAACCGTTGACTGCACCGCTGATCGACTGGTTTTACCGCAAATATGCCTTTGCCAAATTTAGGGGTGATAGTATTGGAAGAGCACAACCACTCATTATAAGCGTTGCTATAGTATTTGTTTGGCACGAGTGGAATATGATGTTGAAGATGCAGTTTACAAGAATGGAACAAATTGACATGTATTTTCACGTTCATAGAATAAAGTTTACAATAATTGCTCAAAATTACAATAGCATTGACGGAAAAAGTGATAAATGAAAGTAATTAAAGGAAAAGAAAAAACAAGTCAGTTTCAACTAAAGGCATTAAACAAAAGCAATAAAGTCACATATAGCATGCAATGGTAAAACCCTAAAGAATCCCTAGCAGAGTCGCCATGCTATCGACGCCCCCTTTTTCCCTCCCTCCAGAGAGCAAGAAATCGGGTTTACGACATTTAGGAAAGACAACTCTATTCCCATTTGGGAATTGGATTTTAGATTTGGAGAGTCTCCACCTAATGATTATAGTGCATTAGGACACTTTAAGAAAGAATTTGGGATGAAAACCAGAGTTTGGGTAAGCGCTAAAAATTATCTCGAGGGGAAGGTGTTAGGCACCCCTCAAGATCTACTAGTGTGGTTCCCGACCATGCTATAATTCTGACTTTAAATGCAAACAACAAGTAGACAAACAAGCATTGCGAATGCGAGGAAACCTTACATAATAGTTGCAAATAAAAAAAGCACAAAAGGATTTAAAATTGCTGAAATTTGGAGGGAAGTAGTTTTATATTCATAGAAAAGGTATGAGAGGAAAGGGGAAGGGGTCAAATATTTGATGCAAGAAACTTAAAAGAAGTACAAGACGCATAAGTTGAAAATTGGACAGCTTTTAAAGTTCTGAAAAATAACAAACTAATAAAGAGGGAGGGGGTCCTAGGTTTATATATCACATGGATCATCCACACAACACTGGTACCCAATTGTACGCATAGTGTTATCGTGTGATCATCATCTCCATGTCTACCCTTCCCACCCCGTTAAGGTATTAAAGCACGGAATGGTATCGTTACTTATTGCCCGCTATTACCCGTCCCAATCCTATCAGTCCAGGAGGCAAATGGACTACTAATCCTAAAGGGAAAGGGGTTTGGGGCTTTTAGAAGTTTTCAAAGGACAAAATGCTAAGGTGCCAACCAAAACATGTAATGCAAATAGAGGTGAAATAGACAAGCAATCAGGGCTCAAATACGCCTCCATAACCAGCAAAAGTCATAGAGTTTAGCATGTCTCACTCATATTGATTTGGTCTTAATTAAATAAAGCGACAAGCTGACTGGTTCAACGCATATTTTAGGCGAAAAGTCTATATTAGGCTTACTCGAATGCAGTTGACTAAAACCAGTCTGATTGATCATCTAAGGTTGGTTAGAGCTAGGCGTGATATATACTGATTTTAGAAAAAGGTGCAAACTGAAAAGGAGTTACCAGTTTTAACAGGACATTACGAGTTCAGCAATTAATATTACCTTTATTCAGATTCGAGATTTCCTATAGGCATGCTTTCTATACGTTTACTGATTTGGACACCTTTTAAACGTTAACAAAAGGTCCTATGAACATGGTATCTATATGCAGCTTTTATTATTAAACCAATTGAGGCCAAATCGTAAATAGCCAATTTTTCCTTTCACTTTTTTATAAAATAGTAATACAAATTTTAAAAGAAAATTAAGGGTACCGGGTAAATGAATATTATATAAATATTAATTTAAAAATGCTAGGATTAATTTTATAAACATAAAATGCTATAAATTACAAAATAGGCTATTATTGCAATTTAGATTTAAAAATACTAAATAAGTTGTAAAAAATGTATAAAAATTACCTGAACTATATTTTGGTATAAATGTGAGAATAAAATAAATTATTTACCAAAAAATAATAATTTTGAGAATAATTATTGGATTTTGTTATGTTAAAATAGGCAATAAATTGGTTTAAAAATTATTAAAAATGCCAAAACTCTTGTGTGTGCTTATGTATGCACCAATATGATATTTTTTTGGAAATATTTTGGGTATAAAAATACTTAGAAAAAAATTGGGTATCAACAGCTGATGCATTGATTAGGAAGGCAAAGAGTATGGGTAGTTTGGCATATTTACCGGTAGTGGAGAGGTGCTAGCTATGGATATTTAGTCGTTGGCCAACTAATTTGTGAGATTTAATGATTCGGAGCGCAGACGGGTTCTTGCTTGTATTGTGGCACAATCTTCATTATTGGAGTGTATTAAGGCTCACCACTTTGACGATCCTCACATGTTAGAATTAAAGGATACAGTGAAACGGGGTGGTGCTAAGGAGTTTGTGATTGGTGATGATGGTGTTATGCCACTTCAGGATCGGATTTTTGTTCGAAATGTTGATGGGTTGAGAGAGTTGATGCTTGTGAAGTCCCATAACTCACACTATTCCATTCACCAAAGTGTCACGAAGTTGTACCATGACTTGAAATAACACTATTGGTGGCGAACGATGAATAAATACATTGTTGCTTATGTATCTCGGTGGTTGAATTGTCAACAGGTGAAGTATGAAAATCAGAAACCGGTGTATAGATTCAAATACTGGAGATACTGGAGTGGGAGTGGGAGCACATCATTATGGATTTTGTGGTAGGCTTAGAAGAGACCGTAAGGAAATATGACGTAGTCCAGGTTATTGTGGACCGGTTACTAAGTTTGCATACTTCATTCCGGTGGTGACTTCCTAGCCTCAGAGCTGTTGGGTCAGATTACATTCAGGAGATTATCTGCCTGTATGGCATGCCTATTTTTATCATTTATAACTGAGGCATGGAATTCACCTCACATTTTTGGAGAGTCGTGCAGCGTGAGTTGGGCATGCAACTCGAGCTGAGTACCACATTTCATCCTAAGATGGATGGGTAATTCGAGCACACTATTTAGATCTTGGAGGACTTATTACTCGCTATGTTATGGATTTCGGAGGCTCATGGGACCAGTTCTTACTTTAGTAGAGTTCTCCTACAACAAAAACTATCAGTCAAGCATCCAAATGGCTTCGTGCGTGGTCTTATATAGGAGGTGATGCCATTCACCGATTATTTGGTTTGAGCCCCAAGAGGCTAGAATGTTGCGCATTGATTTGTTCTGTGATGCTTTGGAAAATGTTAAGGTGATTTAGGAACAACTTACAGCTCAATCCAGACATAAGAGTTATGCGGACCGGAAGGTTTGAGATGTAGCTTACATGGTGGGCGAGAAGGTTCTTCTCTGAGTGTCATCTATGAAGGGCGTGATGCGGTTTGGGAAGAAAGGAAAGTTGAGGCCAAGGTTTATTGGACCGTTTGAGATCTTGGAGAGAGTGGGGGAGGTTGCTTACAGGCTTTCATTGCCTCCTATCCTAGTTGAGATACATTTAGTATTTCACGTTTTCATGCTTCGAAAGTACCATAAGAACAACTCACATGTCTTGGACTTTAGCACGGTGCAACTTAATGAAAAGCTTACGTATGAGGAAGAGCTAGTGGCTATTCTAGACCAGCGAGCTCGTATGTTGAGATCCAAAAGTTTTCCTTCCGTGAAAGTGCAATGTAGGGGTCATCTGATTAAGGAGGATATGTAGGAGTCCGAGTCCGATATGCAAAGTAGTAACTCCTATCTTTTTACCATTCCATGTATTTTTCTATGTCCGTTTGAGGACAAAATTTATTTTTAAAGGTGGAGAATATGATGACCTGACAGGTTATTTTGAGTAACAGCCTTTTTATTTCTGTGTTTCAAACCCTCTATTAGCTTTATTCGATGTTTCTTAATTTGCATGCATGGTCATCAGTGTCATTTCCCGGGAAGGTCTTACTTAAAATTTTTAAGAAAAAGTGATTTTAGGCTTAAAATGGAACTTGAGTTGATCACGGTCAACTTTCTTGGTAAATAAGCTCGGGTCGGTTTTCACGATTTAGGTAGGTTCCATGATATTTTTGGACTTGCAAGCACTTTTGGTTGGGGTATAGGTTGACCCAAGTGCATTTCGGCGCATTATGTGAAAAATTTAAAAATGAATTTTCAAGTTGAAAATTATGATTTTTGATGATCGAATCATGTTATTTGATGATATTTTGATGATTTAAGATAGCGAGCAAGTTTCTAAGATATTATTACACTGATGTGCATGTTTGTTTGGAAATCGAGGTGCTCGGGTGAGATTCGGATGTGTAACAAATGAATTTGGTTGATAATTGATCTACTAATGTTTCTAGTTCTAGTGTTCAGTCGCAGATCTCACATTTTTTAGTCCTGGCCCGCAAATTGGAGGCTCGATTTTGTGGTAAGAGATCGCATTTGCGAGCATGGACTGGGGGCTAGGTATTTCCATTTGCGAAGAGTAAGTAGCATGTGCAAATTCCACTGTATTCGCTTTTGCGATAGGGACATCGCCTATGCGAAGTGTAGTTTTGGGGTAGCTTGGCATTTGCGAAGCTATGCACACATCTGCGAAGGGTGGGTTGTTCGCATATGCGAGTTTTTGGTCGCATTTGTGATCATTGGCTGTCAGATGAACTAATCGCGTTTGTAATAAGTGTGTCGCATATGCGGTGTTCGCATTTGCAAATTAATGTTCACAAATGCGATAGATGTAGCTAGGTAAAAGATGGAAAAAATAGGACTTAGCTCATTTTACACCATTTCTCAACCATAAACACTCTAGATGTTATTTTCGTGAGAGCTTTCCTTCCTTAAATTATTGGAAAGTAACTCTAATCCAATTTTTTTAATTTTCCATTACTTTTCATGAGATTTTAATATCAAATCAAGGATTTCCATGTCAGAAGTTAGGGATTTAGATAGATTAGGGATTTTGCAAAATTTATATTTAGACCTTAAATTGAGCGGATTCACATAACCGGATTCTAGGGTGAATGGGTAATCTGAGTTTGGCCTGGCCTTCGAATTTTGACCAAGTGGGCCCGAAATTAACTTTTGTTGAATTTTTAGATTTCTGCAATAATTGAACCTTTTTCCTTTGTGGGAAGTTTTGAAAGCTTATTTTGAATTGTTTGATCGATAATTGGCTGAATTTGGTTGGTTTGGAGGCTTTTTCGTAAGACTAGGTAGTGGTTGGCTGATTCATTTTGTTGCAGAGTGAGGTAAGTATCGTGTCTAACGTTGACTTGAGGGAATTAGCATTTTTTGATTTGATTGTTGAGTGAGTTATGTGGGAAAATGGTGTATAAGCGATGTGATGAGTGTGTATGTGCCACCATGGGATTAAAGCTTGCGAGATTTTGCTATTTACTTCTATGTCTTCATTTATTCCATGTTAGCACTTGTTACATGTCTTAATTGATAGATATTCTTACTTGTCATCCATACTTTACTTGTTATCTACTTTTTAATTTCTATTTGTTTCTATCCGTTCATTTCTCACTCAGTATTTGATTACCTGCTACATATTCCTAGTTGTAGTAATTGTATATTTTCATTTTCTCAAGTTTTACTTGCTTTAATTGAACTTATATTAGTATATCCACTTTATTAGTTTATTCCATTTATGTGAGCCATTTAGTTATTCTAGTATTAATGTATTGCGTTTGGGATCACGAGGTATTGGCTATTCTCTGTTTGTACTGGTAGTTCTTAAATGTTCCGTTCATTTCATTTCCCCTTTTGTGTTGAGATTTTGTACTAGTTTGTTAAGTTTTTCAGTTAATGAGTTTATATTGGGAATGAGTTGCATGCAGCAAAGGTGTTGAAATGAATTGATTTTGGAATCGGGTTGCACGCCGCAACGAATAATGATATGATATGATATTGTGATTGGGTTGCACGCTGCAACAGTCATTGTGTTAAATGTTAGGATCAGGTTACACACCACAACAATTATTGTGTTAAGTGTTGGGATCGGGCTGCACGACGCAACTTAGTTGATGTATTATAGTTGTTTGTGGTTGACGAGTTTATTCTCAATATTGCGATATAAGGTTTGAGATCATGTTATACTGGGGCCATATGGTAGTTAACCTTTGTTTACTACTTTATTTCTATTCTTGTTTCCTATTATTATTATTATTTGTATAGGTTTATTATGAGTGTCTTGACAAAGCCTCGTCACTACTTGATCGAGGTTAGGCTCTACAGGAGATTGGTTGTACTCATACTACATATTTTTACTTCTTGTGCAGATTTCGGTATTGGTCCTATTGGCACGTAGCAGAGACTACTCGAATTCGACTGCCATTTAAGACTTGATGTAGAGCTGCCCAACATTCGTAGTCCCTAAAGTTTTCTTCTTCCATTTGTTTACTGTTTATCTAATTTCACAATGTTTTACTTTATTTTCAGATCGTAATTGTAGTATTCTAGTTTCTCATGTACTTGTGACTCAAGATTTCTAGGAGTAATTTAGTACCGCATTATTTATATTAATATTGTGTTCATTTTTGGAGTTTATCAATTGTTAATTATTATCACTCTGTTATAAATTTTTAAAATTGGTTAAGTACCTAGCTAACGCCTTTCCTAACAAGTGGATGTTAGGCGCCATCACGACCCCATGGTTGGGAATGCGGGTTGAGAGAGTTGATTCTTAAGAAGGCCCACAGTTTGCGCTATTCCATTCACCTAGGTGTCACGAAGATGTACCGTGACTTGAAACAACACTATTGGTGGCGAAGGATGAAGAAAGACATCGTTGCTTAAATCTCGATGTTTGAATTGTCAATAGGTGAAGTATGAACATTAGAAACCAGGTGGATTTATTCAAAGAATAGAGATACCGGAGTGAAAGTGGGAGCGCATCACTTTAGATTTTGTGGTATGCTTACCATAGACCATGAGGAAGTATGACACAGTCTGGGTTATTATGTACAGGCTGACTAAGTCTGCACACTTCATTCCTTTGGTGACTCCCTATTCTTTAGAGCGGTTGGCTCAGATTCACATCTAGGAGATTATCCGCCTGTACGGCGTGCCCATTTCTATTATTTCTGATCGAGACACACATTTCACATCGCATTTTTGGAGAGCCATGCAGTGTGAGTTGGGCATACAGTTCTAGATGAGAATCGCATTTCATCCTCAAATGGACGGGTAGTCCGAGCACACTATTTAGAGCTTGGAGAACATATTACGAGCTTGTGTTCTGGATTTTAGAGGTTCACGGGACTAGTTCTTACCTTTTACGGAGTTCACCTACAATAATAACTATCAGTTGAACATCCAAATGGCTCCATACGACGCCTTATATGGGAGGTAATGCCATTAATCGATTGGTTGGTTTGAGCCAGGAGAGGCTAGATTGTCGGGTACTAATTTGGTCTGTGATGCTATGGACAAAGTTAAGGTGATTCAGGAACGACTTCGTACAACTCAGTCCAGGAAGAAGAGTTGTGCGGACCAAAAGGTTCGAGATGTAGCTTACATGGTGGGTGAGAAGGTTCTTCTCTGAGTGTCACCTATGAAGGGCGAATTGTGGTTTGGGAAGAAGGGCAAGTTGAGCCTAAGGTTTATTGACCTGTGAGATCTTGGTGAGAGTTGAGGAGGCTGCTTACAGGCTTTCATTGCCTCCTAGCCTAGAAAGTTTACATTTAGTATTTTACGTTTCCATGCTTAGAAAGTACCGTGTGAACAACTCACATGTTTTGGACTTCAACACGGTGCGACTTGATGAAATCTGACCTATGAGGAAGAGTCGATGTCTATTCTAGACCGGCGAGTTTGTAAGTTGAGATCCTAGTGTTTTTCTTTCGTGAAAGTGCAATGGAAGGGTCATTTGACTAAAGAGGCTACGTGGGAATCCAAGTTCGTTATGCGAAGTAGCTAACCCCACATTTTACTTGTCCAGGTACTTTTATATATCCGTTCGAGGATGTACATTTCTTTTAGAGGCGGAGAATGTGCGACCCAATACGTCATTTTGAGTATTAGCCTTTATTTCCATGTCCCTGGACCTCTATTAGCTTTATTTAATATTTCTTGATTTGCGTACATGATCCGTATCATTTTTTGAAATTTTTTTATGTAAAGTTTTGAAGAAAAAGTGATTTTCAGGCTTAAAATGAAACTTGGGTTGACAACAACCAACACTTCCTAATTAAACAACATCATATCGGTGTTTTGAAGATTCCAGTAGGTTCATATAATATTTTTGGATTTGTACCCTCATTGGTTGGGGTTCGGGGTGACCCGAGCGCATTTCGGCGCATTGTGAAAAGTTATGAAAAGCTGGCCCTATGGTAATTGAACTTCGGGTCCGTTTATCTCAGTTTACTACTTTATTTCTAATCTTGTTTCCTATTCTTGTTATTCATACTAGTTTGTTGTGAGTGTCTTGCCATTGTCTCGTCACTGATTCGTCGAGGTTAGGCTAGACACTTACAAAATACATGAGGTCACTTATACTCATGCCACACTTCTATACATCTTGTGCAGATCCTAATATTGATCCTAGCGACGCATAGCGGAGACTGCTCGGATTCGACTACCGCAGGATACTTGAGGTAGAACTGCGAGACGTTAGCAGTCCCTGAAGTCCCCTTCTATCATATTTTACTATTAATCTAGTTTCAAATGGTTGTACTCTATTTTAGACCGTATTTGTAGTATTCTAGTTGTTCATGTACTTGTGACTCTGTATTTCCGGGAGTAGTTTAGTACCGCCTTACTTTTATTAATATTATGCTCATTTTTTAGTTTATCAATTGTTAATTATAATTACCCTATTATAAATTATTAAAACTGATTAAGTACATAGCTCATATTGGCTTGCCTAGTAAGTGGATGTCAGGTACCATCACGACCCCATGGTTGGGGTTTCGGGTCGTAACAGATCCACTACCTGCACACCTGCCTCATTTTCATTAAAGCCAAACTCCTCCCATGGATCGTCGTTACCAGTCCTTTGAACTATTTGATTTGCAGGTAAGCTGGGAGTTAGGATTATTGGAAGCAACCGAAAGCGCCTGCTTCAATTCTATCTTCACCGATCTTGCCTTGAGAGATGCTTCATAATTTTCCTTTGTTGTTCTCTCAAGATTTTGACCGTTTCAACAGCATATTCATCATCCGCATCATGAAGAATTGGGCTTCTTACATGCCGAAGATTTTGTTCTTCACAAATAGGAGTTGTTTTCTCTCCCTCATTGCAAGTTTCACTAGGTGAATCATTACGTAAGACTTTATCCTCACGCTCGTTGTGTACTCCAACATTAATGGAAATGTTCACATTGTTAGATGTCATATCTGATTTTTCATTTGCTATTATAAAGAATCAAACTTTGTTAGTAATAGATGAACGGATCAAAGTAATTACACAATTTTCTATGCCCACGGTGGGCATCAAACTATTTACCCATAATATGGTACAATTAAATTTGTAATGTGTTTTGTAAACACGTGAATTAATTTGACCAAAGAATATAAAAATAATATTATTAAAATAACTGAAAAAAAAATACAAGTCTGATTGTGGATCTAGCTTTTTCGGAAGCAGTGATAAGAACATAGTTAAGAGCAAAAGATAGAGGATAATTTTATAAAGTAAGAGAAAAATTTTGCCTTTGAGTATAGATTGTTTTTCGTGTCCATCTATGAATACAAAATTTTCTATTTATTATAGCTCTATCCAAGGAGACAAGATCCCCAAATCAAAATCTTCTTGAATGAGAATAAAACCCTATTGATGGTTGCATAACAGTCAAACGTTAATATTGAGATTTTGTGTAACGGCTCATTCAATGTTGTCCTTTCTAACCAATATCATCTTTTCAAATCTTTGTTCTCGGTTCCAAAGCCTTCGGAACTTACTCAGCACTTGTCACATGCTTGTATCTGATACCAACTATTTATTGACTCATATCTTACCTGTCTTCAGTTCCACGTGTCATCTTGTTATTCATCCAAGTACTATCGCTAACTAACTTTACCCCATACAGTAAATGAATATTGAATTGGTTGAGTATATTGTGTCATCTATTGGCTTGTTTTCATTATACCATAACAAGATGAATGCATTAATTCTTACGAATAGATGGAACATCCCTCATGGTTGGGCCAAATTTAGGCAAAGAAAAAAAAAAGAAAAAAAAAAGAGAGATAAAAACCATGAGATTTGAGTCACAATTCTGAAAAATAACAAGGAAAAAATAGCAAGAGGGATCCCAACATTGTAGAGATGCACCCGAGGCGCCATTATAACATAGAACTCTTTAAGTTTAGATTAGTACTTATATTTTAGACTTGTTTAGAAGAAATATATCATTCCTATAAATGGTTTAAAAATAAAATAGGAACATAGGTACACGTATCATCAGATTCCATGCATAAGGTACGAGGCGCAATTTATATTATACATACTTCATAATTACATATGTAACCACTAAATTATCGGAGAAATATTGCAACCTAATATAGATTAAATTAAACAACCTTGTCACTTACACATAAGTATCTTTTTATTTTAATTTAAAACTACATATAACATTGTAGGAGGGAAAAAGGACTTGAGTAAAATCTTTCTTGGCACCAAAGGTATGGTCTGGTCAATGAAGTGAGAAATGTTCTAGAAGATCAAGTTCAAATTCGGCTTGCACGGAAATTAAAAAATAAGAGTGTCATATAAGTGTTGCTATAAAACTTTATAGTCTTAAATATACTATTACATTTGTATGATTATAATCTTCTAATGAAAGGTAAAATAAAAAGTTTAATTTACATTATTTGCAAATTTTTTGAAATAATATCATTCATCTCGGAACGAAGGGCCAGGTAGATGACTTCTTCTCACATGCCTTAGATTTGATGACCTGTTGATGAGAAGTAACATGTATCCGTAGATTAATCCAGATATATGCCCCGGCCAAACACCATTTTTATAATAAAAAGCATATTTTTTCTAGGGTTTTGGATTTGACAAATTTCTCTTCGTTTACCTAAGTTTTTGCTAGGCGCAAAGCATTTCCTGTATTTTACATTGATTTGCTTCTCCATTGTTCTTCCCACCAAATATCCTGAAACTAGGTTATCCATTTTTTGTCTAGTCTAGGTTAGAGTCGAGACATTTATTATAAGGCAAAATACATAGTTTACCCATTAACCTTGCAGCGAAATCCGTGTTACATTTCTTTCACAAAAAATTCCATTTTTTGTTTTCCCTCCCCATAGGAACCCCTCCCCCTCCCTCTCGTCTTCTTCCTCACCACTCACCCCCTCATTTTCTTCTACAAATAGAATTTTTGAAAGAACATATCAATTTTAGATCTAAATTGAGCGGATTGTGTTGGTTTATTGTCCAAATATTATGAAAGCTATTTATTTATGATAGATATAAAAGCTTTAACAGTAGTATTGAAGGTTTGGTAAAGAAATCTAGAATCCACATTGAAAATTCAGTTGAGTCTTGTTGATTATTAGGTTATTGAACTCAATTTGTTGCTCGATTATTTTTGGTTAGTTGTTTAGTGTGGTTGAATTTTGGTGTTGTTGGAAACTTTCTCACAAACATTCATGGTGGTAGCAATAATGATGCTTAGGATAGAAAA
Organism: Nicotiana glauca; assembly: GCA_026770625.1. Classification (NCBI taxonomy): domain Eukaryota; kingdom Viridiplantae; phylum Streptophyta; class Magnoliopsida; order Solanales; family Solanaceae; genus Nicotiana; species Nicotiana glauca. The sequence goes on along the minus strand of MU779308.1, from coordinate 69,278 downwards.
TGGAAAGATGAAGAAGATAGTTTTTAATTTTAATTTTGTTTTTTGTTTTTAAGTCAACGATACGTGTCACGGCCCTATTATGACTTTTCACATTATTTGAAAAATTGGTCAAGCACAAAAAAGGTGTGGATTAGACACACTTTTGAAATGTTAACTGTGTAAAAGTTTTTCGTGAAATAGAGGTATGTACAGAAATTTCCTTGCAAGGTTGATGGATAAACTATGTATTTTTCCAGATTATAAACTAGTTCAATACACAATAAATGCACATCTCAGATGAACAAAGCACTCAAAGACAAAGTAGTTAATTAGCTGGACACTTATAAGTTATAAGTAGTGATAATCAATATTAAAAGGGTACTAAACACAGCGTAAAGAAGATCCTCTTACACTCATTTGGAAGAGAATAAACAGCACACGCACTGCTTCTAACTAAAAGCTTGGATTTCATTAAACCTACTCTACGAAATCTTGGTTAAAATACGAACCGAAGCTAAAAGAGAGAGTTTTTTAAATTACTTACTTTCAGATAAATTTAATGATGAAATACTCCTCACATTCGCTTGAACAAAAGGCATAATCTATAAATTCCTCATGCCGAGAGTGGAAGATATTTTTCATTCTTGGTAGCATCTTTGGAATCACGCAGGTATTAAAAATTCATTACACCTGCTTTTAGGAGTAAATGTGAAAATTATATGCTTACCTTGCCATTTTACTATTAGAAAAATTAACTTAATGACTTAGAGGCAATTTTCAGAAAGGATAGATGATCATCTGTGAGATTAAGTGATTAGCCATCATAGTTAATTACTCGAATGTGTTGGTGGATTATAGAAATACATATTAGCCGATATGCGCACAAACTAGTCTAGACACCACCGTAGTACAAGATAGCTTCCAATAAAGAATATATTAACAAATTCTTGCGGAAGTCATAAAAGCCACATACAAATTAAGTTTATGTATAACTATAAAATGTTAATATTAATCACTTGTACATTTACATGCAAGCGTGTTTACCGTGACATGCATTATTAGGGTTCTGCAACACAATTTATCATCCTACATGTCAAAAACAGGAATTTTTTTAAGAAACATGAGAATTCAAAGACTGACATCAAAGAACTCCAAGATCAAGCGGGTCAAATATCTTTGTGGGTCCTTACAAATTTATTTTTATTTTTATGAACCTATCTCTTTTTCTTACATATCAAATATTTACTTTTACACGTAAAAGATTTATCTTACACATACGAGATCTAAAAATGACCATGAAGGCCTATTCCCTCTAATCAAGGTGGCTTGCAAACACAACCCGAATAAATCCTCTATATTGTCAAAATATCCACCAACCATTTAACATGGATTAACAAACAGAATTGCGTCAAAATAGTAAAGTATAGCAAAAGAAGTCATGACAAACTTGTTTTGGAGAACCTACTCTATGTACTACATCCAATGAAATATTAGCTATCACAAGGTAACTAATTTTAGCTCATTATTTATCAAAAAAATTAGAAATAAACAAATAAACTTAGGAAGTCGGCCAGGGTACTTATACGTATTCACGACCCGGATTTTCCACTATCGGAATCGTTATGGCGCCTCACTCTTGAATGCTAGGCAAGCCAATAGATATAGTTTTATCTCATTAATGATTAACCATAACAGTGATTAGCAAGAATTGAAACTAAACAATTATGAAGTGTTGAAATCATTAAAATAGTTTAAAACACTGCTGCACGACTACCCAAAAGATCTGGTGCCACAAAATTCACGAACGTCTAAGAATTTCTACAAGTACTGGATTAAAGAAAAATACATCTATTTTTTGGAATGAAAGAAAACAAGAACTCAGATAGAGGGGAGGGGATTCCCGGGTCTGCGAACGCCGGCAGATCTACCTTGGGTCTCCTGTGGACTCAAGGCAGCAACCTCAACTCTGATCAGTATGGTCCAGTATCGGGATCTGCACAGAAAGTGCAGAGTGCAGTATCAGTACAACTGATCCATGTGCTGGTAAGTGCCGAACCTAACCTCGACGAAGTAGTGATGAAGTTAGGAAACGACAAACAATATAAATCTGTGCAGTTAAATAATATACTAACAGAATAACAAGTAATAAAAATTGAGCAGAAATGAACGGGAAGGGGGCAGCATGCTATGGGGGTTCCAACATAAAGAATCACAGCAGTAAAGGAATCCAAACCGCTAGTACACTTAAATCGATATAAAAAAATAAACATAGCAAACAGACACTAAAAAGAACAGCATTTAGCGACGGAATTTAACGATAAGAGATATTCCGTAGCTAATTAACGACGGATTAGCGACGCATTTTGTAGTTTGTCGCCAAATAAGCTACAAAAAGAATTGGTATAAAATATAGCGACGGAATAGCGACAAATGTTAGAGCCTTTATTTTACCTACAAATTTAGCGATGAAAGTGAGGCGACAAAAATTACTAAAACCTGGCGACGGATTTAACGTCAAAAAATCCGTCGCTGCAGGGATTTTACTTATCAAGACATTCCACAGTTGATTGCGACAAAATATTCCGTCGCTAGTTTTAGCGATAAAAATTAGGCCGTCGCTATTTTCGTTGCTAAAAATCTAGTTCCATTAAAATAAAATTTCATTAGCTATTAAAGCGACAGAAACTCGATCCGTCGCCAATTCCGTCGCTAAAATTTTGTCCTAAAAATGAAATTAGGAAAACACGCCCACTCCTCTCTATCAGACTCCCACGCTCAATACAATTAGGGCAACATACCCACTTTCTCTCCTCTCTATCAGACAGACTCCCACTCTCAATATTCTTCAATAATGTGAGTTTTTTACTTCAAATACAAAAAATTGGGCGTGAATCTAGGGTTAATGTCTGAAAACTAGAAGAAAACTTTCGAAATAGTGTATTATTTTTGCTGCAGAACTTTGAAATTCTTCAATTTTGGAGCCTCAATCTGCTGGTGTCAGTAGTGCTTAGTGTATTATTTTCTTGTGTGGCACAGGCTATTAGGTCAAGCCTTTCATGGGAGCTTTGGAGAGTTCTGAATGTTATTCACGCCATATCACTTAATTTTTAATTTTTTTTTATTTGAATCTTGGGCTTGTTTAGATTCCTCTCCCATATAAGTTTAGGGTTTCGGCAAATTGACCTTCAAATCCATTAACTTGTTATGCATAAAATTAATCTGCAATTGGAAAATTTATCTCTTAGGATCTCTTTTCATAATATTTTAGTTTACATCACCCCAATGCATATGGCCTTGTTGCACTGGAATCTAACATTCTTAGTGATGGGTTGATTCCTGTTGACATATTCATCAATTTGGTCAATAGGGATGATGAATGGGTGAACTAATTAGCTACTTTAAAGTGCAAGTTTGATTTTGTCTTTGAATTGCACCTTTCCTTGTTTTTGCCGCCTGAATTTTGCTTTGACTTTGTTTGTGAATTAGCTAGTCTTACATTTCTTGTATTGTCAACTTTCAGGGCTTTTTCTTCCTGCAGTTGTAAGGCCAATGCTAGATTCTTTTAAATTGTCAAAGCAAGTCCCTCAACCTGCTCTAAGTGATGTGAGTTTATCGTCGCTTTGATACCAATTTCGCTGTACTTTTTTATTTATCCTTTAATCGAAAATATTTGTACTTTACCTTCTCCTTCAAAGTTGGTTTTTATGGATCTCGATGGTGTTTTTTTGGGGCTTCCCATGGTTATCATTATTTATCTGTAGTTTTGGTGTTGGTGGGTATCGGCTACTGGTTATGTTCTTTTGGATAGTGTGCTATTGAATTTTCAGAACTCGGTGTTGCTCCGTTTTGGATCCACAATATCACTATTTAATCATTCAGCGAAACTAGTTACCATATATAAACTCCTTTTTTGTAAGTGTAACAATCATTAATATTCCAATTACCACAAAAGTAAAAGGATAAAGATCATCATAACTAGCACATAAACACCATTGAACTCAGTTCTATAATCTGTTTCCTTTTTTTTGTTGTAGTATTTCATAATTGGAAGGTAAAAGAGGGATATCAAAATGGTTCAGATTACCATATCAATGGCCATTATTTAAACCCCACAATTAAATATTTTCAAACTTTTTTAGACAAATGAACTAAGAAGATTATGTTTATATGAATTTGAAAGAAATAATTCTAACTAAATGAAGAAGAATACTAATACTGAAATGATAAAGCATGAACAACATTCTTTTAGATTATGTTCCTTAATATATAGCATTTCATTTGTCTTTAAGATTCTTATTTTGGTCAAAGAAAGGAACTGAGGATTCCAAGATTGGGGTGTTAGTAATTCTCAGCTTATTCTGATGTCAACTTATTATTCATTTTAGAAAGCATTTTTATGTCTTATTAATAAAGAACTCTAAGGTCTTGTTTATCTTAATATTAAATAGGAACATGAACAATTTAGAGCGCGATTGGATGTACAAAATGTTGGATGGCCGAGGGGGTATTAATTCAAGTTTCATAACTGGTGTGAACACGTTTCTCCAGTTTGCTTGTTCTCAGCGCAATCGCATGAGTGGTGACAATGCTAGATATCCATGTAAAAAATGTCACAACATTAAATACATGGATATTGAAACTGTTAAATTGCACCTTTAACGATATGGATTTGTGAAGAACTATTTTCTTTGGAAGTATCAAGGGGAAAAAAATGTGACCGGTGAGATTTCTTCTAGTGGTGATTTGCATGGTGGCGCTCAACCTAAATCGGGATATGAGAATCCATATTTACAAATGGTCTTGGATGCAGCTGGACCCAATTTTGGCCATGGTTTGAACGGGCAGTCTTATAATAATACTGAACCTCAGTCGTCTCATTCTTATGAACCTTCAATGGAGGCGGAGCCTAATCCTTCAATGAAGGAGGAGCCTAATCCTTCAATGGAGGAGGAGCCAAATCTTGAGTGCTAAAGGTTTTATGATTTGCTACAGGCCGCTGACGCAAAATTATACCCTGGTTCTTCTCTCTCTTAACTCGCAGTAGTTTCCAGGATGCTAAATATTAAAATGGAGAATACTTTATCACAAAGAGGTTATAACCAAATGATGCAGTTGTTGAAAGAGGCTTTACCAGAAGATAACACAATGCTTGATAACTATTATAAGACCAAGAAGCTAGTGCGTAGCTTGGGTTTTCCAGTTGAAAAGATTTATTGTTGTAATTCTGGATGTATGTTGTATTGGGGTGAAGATGAGGACCTCACATCTTGCAAGTTTTGTGGCCACCAGAGGTACAAACGTCGTGTCGGTTCTCGTAAGAGGAAATTAATCCCTTACAAAAAAATGTATTATTTTCTTTTGATTCCTAGATTGCGGAGATTATATGCATCTCATGCTACAGCTGCTGATATGAGATGGCATCATGAGAATGTCCTTATTGTATGGAGGAAGCACAATCCTTCAGATTACGTCATGGTGGGAAAACAACTTGGTTTTACAGTCATAGAATGTTTCTTGACCAAAATTATCCGTTTAGGAGAGATCGTAAAAACTTTCGTAAAGGTCAGACTATCAGAAGGCTACCACCACCCTTAGAACAGGAGAGGAAATCTTGAACTAAATTTGTGAGTTGGGACTGAGAAAAGTAACTGAGCTAGATGCAGAAGAAGTTAGTGGGATAATTTCTCGGTATTGTGGATGGAAAAAGAGAAGAATCTTTTGGGATTTGCCTTATTGGAGCTCTAACATGATCCGCCATAATCTCGATGTCATGCATATTGAGAAGAACATCTTTGATAATGTATTTAACACAGTTCTTAACGTTGATGGCAAAACAAAAGACAATCTAAAGGCACGTGAAGATATGTTAAACTATTGCGATCGACCGCAATAGGCAAAGAATCCTATTGATGGAAGCTATCCCAAAAAAGCATTGTGGTGGGAGAAAAATTGCCACTGGGACTCGTACAGCTGGCTCTATCAGTGTTGGGGAGCATCGCAAGAGACTTGTAAGTGTATTTATAACTTTTCCCTCTCATTGATAGTAGAATTAGCAATCTGCCATGCCCCTTTGAAAATAGAGGCTTCTCCAACTATTATTTGACTGCTTGTGTTCCGAAAACCTGAGGTTCAGCAAATAGATCCACATTTTATGAAATGAACAAATGTAATTCAATCTCTTCGAACGATTTTATCTTTTAGAAAGATGATCATGGACACTCTTAGTACTTATGAAAAATTCTCTGGCCAATTAGTAAACAAGCAGAAGTCATGTGTTGCCATTAACCCCAATATATGCTCCTATTGAAGCAGCTGCAAGAGTAGAAACCATCACAGAAATGGAGCATAAAATATTTCCAACTAAGTATCTGGGGTGTTCAGTGTATGTGGGCAGGAAAAAAATTGCTATTTTTTTAGATATTTTTATAAGGCCTTGGAAAAAATCTTACTCGGGATATTTTTACCCAAGAAAAAGACTAGTAAGTAATACTAATACAGTAGTGAGTAGTGGGAAAAATTGGAAAAGGAGAGAGGTGAGACAGTAAGTAAAAGATCACATGATTCTTACTCAATTCTCTGCCTATGTACTCTGTAGCAAAGCTGTCATCTTTTCGTTGATTCAATTTTCTTGGAAAATATAAAAAGACTGGATCTTTGATTTTTGGTATTACTACTTACTATGTAAAATTGCATACCAAAATTCTGCAGATGTTGTGTGTGTATGTGTAACTGGGGGTCAAGTGCTGCGTTTTACATTTATTAATTTTATTGTTTGGGAGAAGGTGTGGAGATAGCTTGGAATTAACAACTTTCCAACAAATATGGTAGTGTTCTTGCTGACAATCACAGTGGTTTAAGCTGAATTTAACGTTAAGTCTTGGTTAGACTTTAGGACTTGGACCAGTAGAAAGAATTGGAAAATGTTTATGATTTGTCTTACTTCTTTCAGTATGCATTGTGTAGAGAGGTATAAAGGGAAGAGCTTTTAGTTCCTAATTGCCCAACTATACCCTTTTGTTTCTCTATCTTCTCAATTAAATAATTTTTGTATAGGCCCTTAAAAAGGGTCGAGATCCAACACCAAGTAAGTTGCATTTGCACGTCCATACACATGGTAATGATGGAAAATCTTTTGTTGCTGAGAAATCCCGAATCATACATGTAAGATAACTTTTTAATTGACTTGACTTTCATATATTTTTTCATTTTGTAAATTAAATGTTCTTATTAACTCTTCTAGAAAAATATTAGGAGATATTACAACAATAAACACAAACTCAATCTGAAATTGATCAGTATAAAGCATATTATCATGCCGCGGGAGGAGAAAAGAAAAGAAGAGTATATGGTCTTGGATCGCAAGCAAAATGCTACTACGGGCCAAATCTTCAGGGCTTTTTTGGATCTGATTCTACATCGTCAACAACTCCTCCAAATGCTCAATCAACACCGACAGGGAATCTGAATGAGTTAGTGATGCGATTGATTCTTGCATTGACAGATCATATAGTTCCTGTAATTGTTGAGCGGGTACGGGAATTAGTTTCCTTACCCTCGCATCAGCCAAATACCGATATGGCACATACAGTTCCAACATCTTTTACTGCTGCTAACATTGATGAGGTTCATGCATTGCGTTCTAATGATGACTGTAACTCTCCATCCTAGCGTATTTAGCTTATTTTGTTTGGACATTATTGTTGGTCCTTGTGAATTTTTGTACTTAATGATACTGTTATATGTATTATTCTATATATTTTGGACCTTGTTGAATTTATATTAATACCAGTAATTTTTTATTAAGTGTATTTAATAGTTTATGTAATATGTTTGAACAGAGTACATTTAAAATAATAAATAAAAAGAATTTTAAAAAATCAACAATATAGTAAAAATGAATCAGCGACGGATACATTCCGTAGCTAAAATTATCACGTAAAATAAAATCTTGCGGCGAATTAGCAACAAAAGGTTTTTGTTGCAAAAAGCAGGGACAATTTGCTATAACACGGCTAGCGACGGAAAAATTTCGTCGCTATAAGAACAAACAACGAATTTTATTATGTACTGCAGCGACGAAAGGCATCAATGTAGCGACAAAAACAAGCTATATAGCGACGCCTATTTCCATCGTTAAACTTTGCTACAAAAATATGTCGTCGCTACTCTGTCGCTAATTCTGCGACGATTTAGTATTTTCCGTCGCTATAAGCCTAGCAACGAGGATTTTAGGGACCAACTTGAATCCGTTGCTAAACAAATTTAGTAACAGAAAATATTGACTTAGCGAAGGAATGCGGCCGTTGCTTAACGCTAATTTTTTTGTAATGAGAACATGCACGACATCAACCTTCGTGCTTTTACTCTCAATCCTCACCATGCAATCAATAATGGAAACGTGCACGGAATCACCCTTCATGCTTTATCACTCTTCCTTACCATATGAATAATAGAAATACGCACGCCATCACCATTCGTGCTTTATCACTCTTCCTCACCATATAAAACAATAGAAACAACAACAACCCAGCAAGGGCATCACAGTCAAACAACTTCGTTTCATCATTTAATTTTACATCATAAATCTCAACTAGATCCAATACTCAACCAATATCCAAAACCAGGGAAAACATAATAAGACTTGTTTAACATGAGTAATAACTAGTTTAAGCATGAACAATACGTATAAAGAAACACTACAGTCACAAATATAAGACTCACTGGCATGCTATGACCCGGCAACAACGTATAGATACTCGTCACCACACCTATACGTCGTATTTAACAATTAAACAAGTAGAAAATAAGGCAACAACACCTAATCCCTCAAGCTAAGGTTAGCCACAATACTTACCTCGATTCCACGGCCAAACTCAAGCCTCAAACACCGTTTTCCCTTAGTTTCCACTTTCAATCCCCTCGTATCTATTCATAATTAACCTATTATCATTAATTAATGCAAAAGAAATAAATTTTAATGAAAAATTATAGATTTCCCAACATTCTTTACAAAAAGTTAAAAATCGGTACCGGTCCCGCTTGGTTAAAACTCAAAGTTCGAACCAAAACTCGTTATCCATTCACCCCTGAGCATGGATATACAATTAGTTTCGGAATCCGATCCCAAATTTGCAAAATCCTCAACTTTTCCCAAAATCCCTAATTCCACCATGAAAGAACAAGCTTTAGGCCTAGAAATCTAATGGGTGTTAATGGAAATTAAAAGAAATGAGTTTAAGAATACAAACCTATGATTTAATATTGAATACCCACTTCAAAAATCGCCCAAGCTTGAGTTTTAATTGAAGAGATATGAAATTATGAGCAAATCCCGACTTAGGTTCTGTTTTAAAATCATTGGACATGTCTTCTTCGCGTTTGCGATAAGCCTGTCGCATTTGCGAAGCATTGGCCAGAAGGTCCTTCACATTCGCGAGATAGCGTACGCGTTTGCGAAGGTACACTCCCCGACCTTTGCATTCGCATAGAGTATTTCACCCCTCCCCAGGTCCCTGCCAAAATGACCTTCGCGTTTGCGATAGCAAAGTTGCGTTCGTGAAGGGTAATTCCCCCAACGCTCTCCGTGCGTGATCTGTGCCTCGCATTCACATAAAAGAACTTTGCCTCAGAAGAATTTACTCTTCGCATTCGCGAGAGTTCCTTCGCGAACGCGAAGAAGGATATACCAGATGACAGCAAAAGCCCAAAACACCAGAAATTTCGAGTCTAAAACATTCTGTAGCCTATCCAAAACTCACCCGAGCCCACGGGTCTGCAAACCAAACATCTACACAAGTCTGAAAATATCATATGGACTTGCTCGTGCGATCAAATTGCTAAAATAATATCTAAAACTACGGATTTAACATCAAAATCAAAGACATTTTCAAGAACACTTAAAGTTTTTTATTTTCACAACCGAGGGTTCGAATCAAGTCATAAAAACTCCATTTCTCACCTAATTTTACAAACATGACTTAAATACCATATTAAACTTGTACTAGGCTCCTAAACCAAAATACGGGTCCGATACCAACACGATCGAATGTTATTCAATTTCCAAAAACCATTATATTTTTAGTTAAACAATTATCTTCAAAAATTCATTTTTCGAGCTAGGTACCTCGGAATTCAATTCCGGGCATACACCCAAGGCCTATATTCTACTACGAACCTCCTGGGCTGTTAAATCACGGTATGGGTTCGTTAACCCAAATTATTGACAGAAGTCAACTTAATTCAATTTTAAAGGCAAAATTTAGCATTTTCTCTAATTTTTGCATAAGGGCTTTCTGGAAGAGCGACAGAACTGAGCACGTAAATCGAGAAGAAAGAAAATAAGGTCTTGAAGGCCTCAAAAACCGAATTGGGTTCTAAAACATGAGATGACCTTTTGGGTCATCACATTCTACACCTCTAACATTTTTATTCGTCCTCGAACGGACATAGAAAAGTACTTGAGCTAGAGAAAAGATAGGGATATCTGCTCCGCATATCGGACTCAGACTCCCAGGTAGCTGTCTCAACAGGCTGATATCTCCACTGCACACGAACCGAGGGGTAACACTTCAATCTCAACTGACAAACCTGCCGGTCTAGAATAACTATCGGCTCCCCCTCATAGGTCAAATCCTGGTCCAACTGGACTGTGCTGAAGTCTAATACGTGGGATGGATCGCCGTGATGCTTTCGAAGCATGGACACATAAAACACTGGATGCACAACTGATAAACCTGGCGACAACGCAAGTATGTAAGCCACCTCTCCCACTAGATCAAGGATCTTAAAAGGCCTGATGAACCTAGGTCTTAGCTTGCCCTTCTTCCCAAATCTCATCACGCCCTTCATGGGTGACACCCGAAGAACCACTCACTCCCCGACCATGAATGCCACATCACGAACCTTTTGGTCAGCATAACTGTTCTGCCTGGACTAAGCTGTATGAAGTCTATCTTGAATGATCTTAACCTTATACGAGGCATCCTGTACCAAATCCGTACCTAACAACCGAGCCTCTTCCGGCTCAAAGCACCCAATCGGCGACCGACACCGCCTACCATATAATGCCTCATAGGGAGCCATTTGGATGTTCGACTGATAACAGTTGTTGTAGGAAAACTCTGCTAATGGAAAGAACTGATCTTAAGAACCTCTAAAGTCAATAACACATGCTCGAAGCATATCCTCCAAAATTTGAATAGTACGCTCGGACTGTCCGTCCGTCTGAGCATGAAATGTTGTGCTTAACCCGACCTGCATACCTAACTCATGCTGCACTGCCCTCCAAAAATGTGAGGTAAACTGCGTACCTTGGTCAAAAATCATAGATACGAGCACACCATGAAGGCGATCGATCTCACGGATATAGATCTCTGCCAACCGCTCCGAAGAATAGGAAACAACCACATGAATGAAATACGCTGACTTAGTAAGCCTATCTACAATAACCCGTACTGCGTCGATCTTTCTCTGAGTCTGTGGGAGTCCAACAAAGAAGTCCATAGTGATACGCTCCCACTTCCACTTAGGAATCTCAATCTTCTAAAGAAAACCACTAGGTCTTTGATGCTCGTACTTTACCTGCTGATAATTCAAACACCGAGCTGCATATGCAACAATATCGTTCTTTATCCTCCTCCACCAATAATGCTGCTGCAAATCCTGATGCATCTTAGCTCGGATGAATAGAATACCAGGAACTATGGACCTTATCTAGAATCAACTCACGAAGTCCATCCACATTTGGCACACAAACTCGACCCTGTATCCTTAAAACTCTATCATCTCCTATGGTAACCTACTTGGCACCTCTGTGCCGCACTGTGTCTTTAAGGAGAAGAAAATGGAGATCATCATACTGTCGGTCTCTGATACGCTCAAATAATAAAGACCGAGCGACTGTACAAGCTAGAACACGATTGGGCTCAGAAACATCCAACCTCACGAACTAATTGGCAAAAGCCTGAACATCTAAAGCAAGCGGTCTCTCACCGATTGCAATATACACAAGGCTATCCATACTAGCTGACTTCCTATTCAAAGCATCGGCCACTATATTGGCCTTCCTAGGATGATACAAGATTGTTATATCGTAGTCTTTCAATAGCTCCAACCACCTCTTTTGCCATAAATTTAGCTCCATCTGCTTGAACTAGTATTGCACATTCTTATGATCCGTGAACACCTCACACGACATGTCATATAAATAATGTCTCTAAATCTTCAGTGTGTGAACAATTGCTGCTGGCTCAAAATCATGAATTGGATAATTCTTCTCGTGGGTCTTCAACTATCGCGAAGCAGATGCAATAACCTTGCCATTCTGCATCAACACCGCACAAAGTCCAATAACCGTACCAAGCCTAATACGAGATGCATCACAATATGCTGTATATGGCCCTGAACCTGTGGGCAATACCAATACTGGCGCCGTAGTCAAAGCTGTCTTGAGCTTCTGAAGGCTCGCCTCACACTCGTCCGACCACCTGAACTGGGCACCCTTCTGGGTTAACTTGGTCACTGGGGCTGTTATAGATGAAAACCCCTCCAAAAACTGACGGTAGTAACCTACCAATTCCAAGAAACTCTAGATCTCTATAGTTGATGTGGGTCTAGGCCAGTCCTTGACTGCCTTAATCTTCTTAGGATCCACCTAAATACCTTCTATTGATACGACGTGACCCAGGAATGTAACTAAACTCAACCAAAACTCACATTTCGAAAACTTAACATACAACTGGCTGTGTCTCAGAGTTGGGGACATGGTCATGGTATAGTTTAACCCAAGATGGTTCAAGGTACTATGGGACATGCATCAAAATCTGATTCGCAAGTATGAAGAGCCATTTAAGATCGTTGCCAAGGTAGGCAAGATCTCATACAAGTTTGACATGCCATCGTATCTTAAGATCTACCATTCCTTCTATGCCAGCATGCTTAAGCCATATCACGAAAACAAGGATGATCCGAGTAGGGGCCAATCAAGTCGAGCGCCTATTACTATCACTGCGTCACATGGTCAGGAGATTGAGGCTATCATTAATTACTAGGCCAGGCGAAAACAAGGGAAAAAAGCCATCGCTATGTTCCTTTTCCATTGGAAGGGGCAATCATCGGAGGAGGCCATGTGGATATGAAGATTTGTGGAAATTCAAAGATAAGATCTGATAGTTTATGCAAAAGCATAACGCCGTGGTCGTCGCAACATTAGGTGGGGGAGTGTATGATTACCCGCCATGTCATCATGCCATATAGGCACCATTTGACATATATTAATGTCATGTGGAAGCTTACATAGGAGGAAGGCTAGCATTTGCAAGAAGATTCTAAAGAAGTATGGACATTTCCTTCGGAAGATCCTAGATCCTTATAGATTTGCTAGGAAAGTCCTTAGAAGATTCTAGCTATGTAGAAAATTCTAGAGAAGGGACTTACTTGTAAATATTAAGGACTTGTGTAATAATTAATATTTACACACTAACCCTAGGATACTAGTATATAAAGGGGGCCATTCATTTATAATTCATCAAGCAAACAATTCAAGTTCTCGCTAATACAAAGCTTCCTTTAACAGCTCTCTTGTGTTCTTTCTACCATTCTATTAGTGATCTTGAGTGTAGTAAGGCTGACTTGGCATAGCAAGAACATGATCAAGTGTCAAGTGTCGCACATGTACTTAGTTAACAACTAAGGACGTGACAATGCACTCAATTCTGGTATGTCAAACTTCGGAGAGGCGAATCTTGCCCAAGCGTAATATAAGCCAACATGGTATACCGCACCGTGCAGCCCAATCCCAATATGAATCAATAAAGCCTGTTGTGGTACGCTTCCCCATCCCATACTATCACTTCCAATAAGACCCTCGACCTCACTTAGTCATCAATCTCTCAAGCCTCACAGGCTCACAAGTTTCATGCCAATCAATCCAAACAATGATACATGACGTAACAATAAATGATAACAGAGACTGATATATGATATGCAAATGATGAATGTGACTAAGTACATAATTGAAATTTAAGAAAATAATTCAACAATCGAAAAGATCTCAGCAGGTCCCAACATGATAGGAATATAGCGTAATCATGATTTCTAATGTGGATCATAGCTCAATTACTCTAGCACGTAGAAATTTCATGGAGTAAAAAATGATTAAGTAACTACATAATACCATAAATAAACCGAGTCGTAATTCAAACGGTGCACGCCCACTCATCCGTCACCTAGCATATGTGTCACCTCAACCCCAAAACATAACACATATATTCCGAGATTCATACACTCGTCACCAAGTTTAGAGGTGTTACTTACCTCGAACAGGTCAAATCCAAAATTGAGCAAGCCAAACAATACTTTAGAAATACCATCCCGCGCGTACCGACATTCGAACAGCTTGAAACTAGCCAAAAGAAACTCAAGAACATCAAATAATGCACCAGGGAAACAAAACCAATCGATAAAGGTTGAATCTTTAATCAAAATTCCAAAGTCAACAAAAAAGTGAAACCCAGGCCTACACCTCGGAAACTGACAAAACTTATAAAATCTGACAACCTATTCAATTATGAGTCAAACCATACTAGTTTCACTCAAATCCAACTCTAAATCGATGTTCAAAACTCAAAAATTCATTCTATGAAATTTTAGACAAAAAACTCAAATTTTCTTTTGAAATCATCAATCAAATGCCAACAACGAAGATGGATTCAAAAATATAATCAAAACTGAGTAGAGAACACTTATCCCAATCCATGTTAAAATGGCCGAAACCTCCAAAAATAGAGTACTTATAATCATTCTACGTATCAATGAATTGTGATCGCGGAAATACCATTGCAATCACGAAGAAAAAAGATGCACTGCCCCTAAAATACTATAATGACCCGACCGGTCGTTTTGAGCTTTTGCACTTAGATCGCCAGTTCTCGGGCATGACTTGCCTCGTGTGATGTATTATGACTTATGTAAATCATTGATTTTGGTTTTCAGGGTAATCAGAATGAATTTGGAAGAACAATTGTCAGTTTGAAGCTTTAAATTTGAAAGGTTTGATCAAGATTTGACTTGATTGTATATGATCTCGGATCGGAATTTTTATGATTTGGTTAGCTCCATTTGGTGATTTTAGACTTAGGGGCGTGATCGAAATGCATTTTCGAAGTCCGTGGAAGGTTTAAGCTTGAATTGGCGAAATTGAGATATTAGCATTTTCCGGTTGATAGGTGAGATTTTGATATAGAGGTCGAAATGAAATTCCGAGAGTTGCAGCAGCTTCGTTGTGTCATTTGGGATATGTGTGTAAAATTTCAGGTCATTCGCACGTGGTTTGGTTGGTTTTTGGATCAAAAGCATATTTTGAAAGATTTTGGGATTCTTAGGCTTGAATCCGATACAAATTAGATGTTTTGATGTTGTTTTGAGTGTTCCGAAGGTTGGAACAAGTTTGAAGGATGTTATGGGATATGTTGGGATGTTTGGTTGAGGTCCTGGGGGCCTCGGGTGAGTTTCGGGTGGTCAATTAGACCATTTTGTGCCTTAAAAGAATAGGAGACGCGATCGCGTAGAAGGAATTGAGGAAGGCCAGATTTAAGCCTTCGTGTTCGCGGAAGGCAGGGGTTCAGTGCTTCGCGTTCGCGTGAGGACACTCGCGATCGCGTAGACTGATTTGTGGTCTGAGGGGCCCAGGGTCTTTTATTCATCGTGTTCTCATGAGGGAGCTCGCGTTCGCGAAGTGGTAGGAGGCAGAGGCATCGCGTTCGTGTAGACTATGTCGCATTCGTGTAGTGTAATTTTGGGGGCTTGAAGATTTGTTCTTCGCGACCGCGAGGGTAGTGCCGCAATCGCGATGAAGGAAAAGCAGACCTGGGCAGAATGTTTTAAGTCATTTCATTCGTGATTTTGGGTCTATTTTCACCCATAGTTGATCATTTTGAGAGCTTCTTGGTGGAGATTAAAGAGGGATTCAAGGGGAATCGATTGGAGGTAAGATTTTTGAACTCAAAAACCCGTTTCTATTGTGAAATCTACCTAGAAAATCATGGAACTTAAGCTTAAAATGGAAGAACTAGGGCTTGAGAAATTGGACTTTTGATTTGGGATTTGAAGGACCATTTGAGGCCGGATTAGGGAACTTTTGATGTGTATGAACTCGTGGGGAGATAAGGAATGATTTGAAAATTTTTGAGTTTCGAGAAGTGGGCCTGGGGCTCGGATTTTGCTAATTTCGGGATTTGTGCCCTTTATTGATTGTTTTCGCTTGGGCTTTGCTCCCTTATCATATTTTGATGTCCTCGTTCTGATTTGTGGATATATTCGAAACGCGTGGAGGCTGATTCAAGGGTTAAAGGCATCGCGAGCTAGAGATTTAGCCGGTTCGAGGTGAGTAATGATTGTAAATGACATTCTGAGGGTTCAAAACCCCGAATTACACATCGCAGTGTTATATTGAGGTGAGGCACACGCTTGATGACGAGCGTGTGGTCGTACACTATTGGAGATTGTGACTTGGTCCATCCCGATTGATGATTTTACCGCATATTTGAATGAAACTTATTTGGTGCCTCATGATTTGGGCTGAATGCTATATTTGGGCTTCGTGCCAACTATTTGAACCCTTCGGGGATTTTAGTTGATATTTCCTCACTATTTGACTTTGTACGTGAATTCAGTCATATTATTCTACACTGTTTTCAAAACTCAGCCATGTTTATTTTGCTTTAACACTGAAATGATATTTCAAATAATATTTTGGGTTGAGCATCATGTTTTACTATTGCCCAAGTGGCTTATGTGATTTTGACTGAGTAAGGCCGAGGGCCTGTATTGTGAGGATACTTTTGGGTCGGGCTGCATGCCGCAACAGTGAGATATTGATGTGATTATGAGGCCGGGAGCCTGAGATATATACGCCACGAGGTGGCTTGTTGATATTGTTTATGAGGCCGAGGGCCTCAGATATATACGCCATGAGGTGGCTTGACTGATATGAGGCCGAGGGCCTAGATTGATGCCACGAGATGGCTTGATATTGCGCTTGGGCCATAAGGAGCCCCTCCCATAGTCTACACACCCCAGTGAGCGTGGGTACCCATTGTGATGTGAGATATAGCCCGAGGGGCTGGTACTATTCTGAGATTGTGCCCGAGGGGCGAAACTTCTATGTGTTTACTTTATCTTAATTGCCTGTCAATACCTGTTAATTGTGTATTTGTGCCCGAGGGGCGAAACTTTATGTATTTACCTTCTTAATTGTCTAGAATTACCTGTTGATTGAGTGTTTCTGCCCGAGGGGCGGATTTCTATGCTTATCTACACTAATTGTTTTGCATCCATTTGCATAACTGCTGAAAAGGCATTTTCTGAGCTAAGATGGTTTTAAGAGATTTCGCAGCTTTGTTGCTTTCTTAAATGGTTTTATACTGCTTCTATACATCATGTTGATATGCTTTACGCGATTTCTTACTGCTTAGTTGTTATTTACCTTTATTACTCACTAAGTCGGAGTACTCACTTTACTCCCTGTACCCTATGTGCAAATTCAAGTATTTCTGAACCCGGTAGCAGGTATTGGATGATCAGAGGCGGAGTCATCTGAGTTTAACAAGGTAGCTGCCGGTGTTCGCAGCACTACTTTTCTCCCTCTTTATTTCATATATCTGTACTCAGTACATTTTGGACTTTTTAGTTGTAGTTAGACCCTAGTAGACGCTCGTGACTTTTGACACCCCGATGTCGGGCTGTATTTATTTTTGCAGTGTTCATTTAAACTCGTGTTATGCAATATCTGATTAATTGAAAAGATTTTAAATTGACTCATTTAAATTATTGAATTGAATTGGGAATTGTGTCGGTTGGCCTTATCTTCACGAGAGGCGCCATCATGACCAGGTCTGGTTTGGGGTCGTGACAAGTTGGTATCAAATCCTAGGTTACGTAGGTCTTATGAGTCATGGGCGGATTTATTAGAGTCTCGTGGATCCGTACGAAGATGTCTGTATTTATCTTCGAGAGGCTACAGAACTTTTAGGAAAAACTTCACATTCTTGAATTCTTATTGTGCGTTCTTGATTCGGCTTGAAATGTAACTATTGAAATTCCTTCCACGTGTTCGTATGCGTGCATGAGCGCTCAATATCAGATGTGCCTCGATGGCTTGTGATTCCCTAATCGAGGGGGCGAGATGTGATCTCTGTGAGCTGATATTGGGCCAGTCTAGGGGACTTAAGGCCGGATCTTTTCCCATAGCTCGAGCACTGATGTGTTGATTGTGTGAGCAAGTGTTTTTAACTTATATGTTCGGTTTTGTCCCTATTAGTGGAAGTGATGGCTGGATAACTACACGATGAGTATGTTGGTACTGTGAGATATACCCATATGATTTGGAAGAGACGAGAAGGGTCTGTTGGAGGCTACAAGAACTATTAAGTGCTTGAATTCCATCTTGATTCGAGGTATAGCCCCGAGTTATGGGTGTGTGAAGAATGTTTTCATGTTTCCCAATTGTGAGTGAAGTAACTTTCATGTTGCGATATGAGTTCAGACTCAGGAAGACTAAGTGACTGCATAATATTTGTGATGGTGGAAGGTATACAAAAATATTGGTTGGAGGTAAAAACAGGTGGGTTATCTCCTGCGGAGTGTTCTAAAGTTGTGTGATCCTTATGTTTTCTATTAGAAGATCTCATTTACAAGTGAATAATATGTGTTGGAATCTAAATTGGGTCGCTTAGAGAGTGGGTGTAACTGTTGTGAGAGTGAATGCGAGATTTGCATAAGAGTTAAATTCTAGATGATCTATGTTTTCACAACCTTATAAAGGATTTGAGTTTAATCTCACTATGGTTTCATGGCGTCCATAGAGTATAAGAGTTATGAGTTATTGGGTGTATCTTGATCTATGGTTTCGAGCCAAGTGGGGGAGTCCGCTATTGGTTAGGCGATTGCACGGTTAGGTGCTATGTTGGTTCCAGTTTGAGGCGTGTTGGTAAGTCAGCTATGGCTTATAGAGATTGAGGTCGAGGATGGCTCGAGTGAAGGAAAATTTTAGCAAAGGCTATATTATGCTTCATTGGTGTGTAAGAATCATGGGATGTCTTAAGTTGTTGTTGGTAAAGAATGCTCGGTGCATTGAGCAAGAAGTTGCTTGGTTGTATTGCGATGAAGTTACATTCTGCGGTGTCGGAGTGCCAATGAGGCACGGGTGGTTTTGTTCGTTTGGTCAGGCTAATTGTAGTTTGAATAAGAGTGAATGACTCTCAAGAATGGTTCTAATGTGTTCAAGATTCTACATGGAATAATTGGGTATTTTAAAGTTGTATATGTGGTTAGAAACTGAGTTTTCATTAGAAGATGTCAAGACCGGTGGTGTTTTCTATGTTAATTATGGGATTCTATGTAGAAGCATCAGGAAGGTAAATGTAAAAGATTTATATTCGCGGGAAATCTCTTCAAAATAAAGCATTTTTTAGCGTGGTGCTCGTGGGAATATCTGAGAAAGTATTCAGCGACTAATGAGCCTCAGACGGTGTGGCTTTATGCTTGAGTTTCGTGTGGTAAGTCTGGGTTGAGGAATTGAGATGATATAGAAAGAAGGAATACCAAGTTGAAGGTAAATTAAAAGGAAACTCGGATAGATGGGGTAGCTTGATAGTGGGTCGGATCGGTATGGTAAGGACATGATTAGCTCTTTGGATGCTTACGGGGTAATGAGTCTTTACAGATGTTTCGTGGCAATTCTTTTGGGTTGTAGTGACATGCGTAGCTTAGTTGAGTTAGAAGGATTCAGTCCTGATGAGTTAGTATCGTGCAAATGGAATTCGGGGAGTTCTAGATAGTCTCCATAACAGTTAGAGAGGTATATTTTTCCTATTTGTATGAGAGGCATGTAATGTATAGTGGTTCTTTTCTAGATAGGATCTATGGGAAGTTCTTGGCCAGTGGAGTACATAGTTGCTTGCGGTTCGGAAGGGATATAAAGTTCTCATGGTTATCCTAGGATGGTATGGTATATGCGGTATGTTGTGGAGGATTGAGATTTGCATGTGTAAGGTTACAGTTCAGTTATGAATGGAAAGTCATAAAATTCTTAGGTAGCATGGGCAGTTTTAGGTGTTTAGAGAAATAAGCTTCAGATGATTAGGGGGAATGATCTCAGATGCTTAAGGAAATGGTATTTCTAATCAGAGTGATTTGACGAGGGTATATGTTTCAGAAAAGGCAATGTGATTAAGTTGATGGTACTTTGGTAGTTCTGTGGCGCTTTCCTATTGATATTCGAGTTTGCTTGATGGCACAGGGGAATTTTAGAATATCTTTCATGGAATGATTGGGCATTTGAGGTGTGGTATGCATTCGGGCGGCGAAATTGGGATCAGGTATGGTGATTTGTTTGCTATATGGATTTGGAGATTGGGAGTTCTCATGTTCAAGCTATATTGTGGTTATGGATCGCATGTATCGGCACTATCTAGTGACTATCGGGGATTGGAGACCCGAGAGAATCCTTTGTTGCTTGGTATGTCAGATTTGGAAGTGATGTTGTGTTATTATGGACAATTGCGCTAAGGCAACGATTTTTGCTATGACGGGAATGCAACGGATTGACTAGCGAGATTCGATGGATTTCATGTTCTGGTAGGGTGGTTTGATATTTCAAAGACCCAACGGATGGCTAGGAAAGATTGTCTTTCTTATTTGAGCCTTCATGATATATGTCAGTGTAGAGGCTTCTACTATTGATTCAGTTCCGGTAATGGGGGACTTTCGGATATGTTTCTTATGGTCGAGCATGTCACCGGGCAAGGTTGTTTATTTCGGTATTGATTCGATGTTGGGCACCGTATCGTATGTCAACAGCGGAGTTATAGGAGTGGAAGGAGCAACTTCAGGTTTCCTTAATAAGGAGTTCGTTGGCAGGCCAGTTTGGATGCGTGTTCTAGCTTGAGTCGACTTGGTTGGCCCCGAATTGTATTGTTGAGGGATGTGTTAATTCGACTGTTATTGAGCTTATTAGTGATCTGGGGAGATCTATGAGTTACCTTTCTGTGTTTCGAGACATTATGAATTGTTTGTTGTGGGCACATATGTTGCGGTTCATTTGGGGTCTCATAGTGGAAGTCGAGCAGGAAGAGTAATTAGGTGTTTCTCGGTGAATGGCATATCGGTTATGTCCTATCGGGTTTGCATGGTATATGTTATTTGTTTCACCGTGGATGTAATGATTTGCTTTGGTTCCATACATCAAATTATGCGTGGTTGTCGATTTTGAGCATAGTGACTTGAGGTGTCCCGTGTGGAGTAATGTTTGGATAGGATCGTGCATTGCAGTGAAGCTATGTGGAGATATGACCTTTCGGGTTAGATTCATGTGTTCTATTTCTATGATATGAGACGGGTTCTCAGCCTTGTGTTGTGATAGTTCTGGAGAGCTTGAGGAACAACTCTTTCATTAGAGTCATTTTCATAATTTGAGTATGTTTGGACCGTTGCTTATTGGTGCGCATATTATGCCAGTTGTGGCTTAGGCCTGTATTGATATGTCATGTCACCATAGTAGTGTATTGGATCAGAAGAGATCGTTGTGATCATTAATGAATACGAATGGATTCAATTTCAGCATGTTGGGAGGAGAATATCGAGGTTCGGCTCGGAAACTTGCTATGGTAATTGCCAAGGAGAAGTGGATTCATGAATGGTTTATCTGAGAAATGGTTATGGCTTACTATGTGTTTTAGTTATCATTGGCAGTATATATATAAACGTGTTGGAATGAAACTTTAGTTGATAAGAGGTTTTCTACCGGTATTCGGGTGTTGTGTGCAGCTGCTGTGAATGGAAGTTGTCACTACATGTGTTTGAGTTATGTGGTATATCATATAATTGCACCTGAGGTTGTAGGCATGGGTTATTACAGCTGGTTCGGGCCTATTCAGAGTATAGGTGTGAGTTTTTGATCGTATTGATGGTTTCAGAAGTGAGAATGTGGTTCTATCATTTATGGGCTAGATTGGATTGGGTAATTTCAGTTACAATGTGTTATCGGACCTATATGAGATAGAGGACGTGGGATCACCCCCGAGTATATGCATGGTAAGGTTATTCAACGATTGATTGGATTTCAGAACAACTCTAGGCACGTTCGAGGACGAACGTATGTTTAAGTGGGGGAGGATGTAACGATCCGACTGTTTGTTTTGAGCTTTTGCACTTAGATCGCCAGTTCTCGGGCATGACTTGCCCCGCGTGATGTATTATGACTTATGTAAATCGTTGGTTTTGGTTTTCAGGATAATCAGAATGAATTAGGAAGAACAATTCTCAGTTTAAAGCTTTAAATTTGAAAGGTTCGACCAAGATTTGACTTGATTGTATATTATCTCGGATCAGAATGTTTATGATTTGGTTAACTCCATTAGGTGATTTGGGACTTAGGGGCGTGATCGGAATGCATTTTGGAAGTCCATGGAAGGTTTAGGCTTGAATTAGCGAAATTGAAATTTCTGCATTTTTCGGTTGATAGGTGAGATTTTGATATAGAGGTTGGAATGAAATTCCGAGAGTTGTATCACCTTCATTGTTTCATTTAGGATGTGCGTGTAAAATTTTAGGTCATTTGGACGTGGTTTGGTTGGATTTTTTATCAAAAGCGTATTTCGGAAGATTTTGGGATTCTTAGGCTTGAATTCGATGCAAATTTGATGTTTTGATGTTGTTTAGAGTGTTCCGAAGGTTGGAAAAAGTTTGAACGATGTTATGGGATATTTTGGCATATTTGGTTAAGGTCCTGGGGGCCTCGGGTGAGCTTCGGGTGGTCAATCGTACCATTTTGAGCCTTAAAAATTTTGCAGATTTTGAGTTCAACTGTTGTAGAAAAATTTAACCCTTCGCGATCGCGTAGAAGGAATTGAGAAAGGCCAGATTTAAGCCTTCGCGTTTGCGTTAGAGGCTTAGTGTTTGCGGAAGGCTGGGATTCAGTGCTTCGCGTTCGCAAGAGGACACTCGCGATCGCGTAGAGTGATTTGGGTCTGAGGAGCCCAGGGTCTTTTGTTCATCGCATTCGCGTGAGGGAGCTTGGGTTCGTGAAGTGGTAGGAGGCAGAGGCATCGCGTTCGCGTAGGCTATGTCGCGTTCGCATAGTGTAATTTTAGGGGCTTGAAGATTTGTTCTTCGCGATCGCGAGGGTAGTGTCGTGATCGCGATGAAGGAAAAATAGACCTTGGCAGAATGTTTTAAGTCATTTCATCTGCGATTTTGGGTCTATTTTCACCAATAGTTGATCATTTTGAGAGCTTCTTGGTGGATATTAAAGAGGGATTCAAGGGGAATCGATTGTAGGTAAGATTTTTGAACTTAAAACCCGTTTCTATTGTGAAATCTACATAGAAAATCATGGAACTTAAGCTTAAAATGGAAGAACTAGGGCTTGAGAAATTGGAATTTTGATTTGGGATTTGAAGGACCATTTGAGGTCGGATTAGGGAACTTTTGATGTGTATGAACTCGTGGGAGATAAGGAATCTAATGATTTGAAAATTTCTGAGTTTCGAGAAGTGGGTTCGGCGCTCTGGTTTTGCTAATTTCGGGATTTATGCCCTTTATTGATTGTTTTCGCTTGGGCTTAGTTCCCTTAGCATATTTTGATGTCCTCGTTCTGATTTTTGGATAGATTCGATGAGCGTGGAGGCCGATTCGAGGGGCAAAGGCGTCGCGAGCTAGAGATTTAGCCGGTTCGAAGTGAGTAATGATTGTAAATGATGTTCTGAGGGTTTGGAACCCTGGATTGCACATCGCAGTGCTATATTGAGGTGAGGCACACACTTGATGACGAGCGTGGGTTCGTACACTATTGGGGATTGTGACTTGGTCCGTCCCGATTGATGATTTTACCGCGTATTTGACTGAAACTTATTTGCTATCCTCATGATTTGGGCTGAATGCTATATTTGGGCTGAATGCTAACTATTTGAACTCTTCGAGGATTTTTGTTGTTATTTCTTCACTATTTGTCTTTGTACTTGAACTCAGTCACATTATTCTACACTATTTTCAAAACTCAACCATGTTTATTTTGCTTTAACATTGAAATGATATTTCAAATAATATTTTGGGCTGAGCATCATGTTTTACTGTTGCCCGAGTGGCTTATGTGATTTTGACTGAGTAAGGCCGAGGGCCTGTATTGTGAGTATACATTTGGGTCGGGCTGCACACCGCAGTAGTGAGATACTGATGTGATTACGAGGCCGGGGGCCTGAGATATATACGCCACGAGGTGGCTTGTTGATATTGTTTATGAGGCAGAGGGCCTGAGATATATACGCCATGAGGTGGCTTGACTGATATGAGGCCGAGGGCCTAGATTGATGCCACGAGATGTCTTGATATTGCGCTTGGGCCTAAGAGGCCCCTCCCGGAGTCTGCACACCCCTAGTGAGCGCGGGTACCCATTGTGATGTGAGATATTGCCCGGGGGCTGGTACTGTTCTGAGATTGTGCTCAAGGGTCGAAACTTCTATGTGTTTACTTTATCTTAATTTCCTGTCATTACCTGTTGATTGTGTATTTGTGCCCGAGGGGCGAAACTTTATGTATTTACCTTCTTAATTGTCTGGCATTACTTGTTGATTGAGTGTTTGTGCCCGAGGGGCGGATTTCTGTGCTTATCTGCACTAATTGTTTCGCTCTCATTTACATAACTGTTGAAAAGGCATTTTCCAAAGAAGTTTGAACTGAGCTAAGATATTTTTAAGAGATTTTACAGCTTCATTGCTTTCTTAAATGGTTTTATACTGCTTCTATACAACATGTTGATATGCTTACACGATTTCTTACTGCTCAGTTGTTATTTACCTTTGTTACTCACTAAGTCGGAGTACTCACTTTACTCCCTGCACCCTGTGTGCAGATTCAAGTATTTCTGAACCCGGTAGCGGGTGTTGGATGATCAGAGGCGGAGTCATCAGAGTTTAGCATGGTAGTTGCCAGCGTTCGCAGCACTGCTTTTCTCACTCTTTATTTCATATATTTGTACTCAGTACATTTCGGACTTTTTAGCTGTAGTTAGACCCTAGTAGACGATCGTGACTTGTGACACCCCGATGTCGGGCTATATTTATTTCCGCAGTGTCCATTTAAACTAATGTTATGCAATATCTGATTAATTGAAAATACTTTAAATTGACTCATTTAAATAATTGAATTGAATTGAAAATTGTGTCGGCTGGCCTTGTCTTCACGAGAGGCGCCATCACGACTGGGTCCTGTTTGAGGTCGTGACAAATACTCTACGTGTTCACGAGCCTCCTCATGCAATGATGGAGGGGGGGAGGGGGCTAATGAGGGCAGATAAAGTAGGACTGCCAGGCTTCTAGGCTGGCAAGCTTCTGAAGAAGGAGTGCACATGTCACCTTAGGTGAATCTCACATGGGAGTAGGAGAGGAAAGTGAATAACTTTATAAGGCATGACAAAAGTTCACATTGTATGCGCGCTTTTGGGGCTCGATGTGGCATAGCCTGAATGACAAACTATTGCACGCCTTGGCCCAAAATGGATAATATGTGCCAAGGGCTTGGGTCGTGGCAACATTAGCATTCCCCGAATGATACAAGAGTGATATCATAATCCTTAAGCAACTCAAGCCACTTCCACTGCCTCAAATTAAAATTCTTTTGCTTAAACAAGTGTTGAAGACTATGCTGATCAAATGCAATCCCACAAGTCATATCATATAAGTAATGCCTCAAAATTTTTAATACAAACACAATTGCCGCCCCCCAAATTATGAATATGATAATTCTTCTCATACACCTTCCATTGCCATGGCGTATAAGTTCACTCTACTTCTCGCATTAATACACTCCCAAGATCAATGCACGAAGCATCACAATACACCAGGTATAATCTTGAACCCGTGGGTAACACTAACATGAGGATGTAGTCAATGTGATCTTGAACTTCCGATAGCTCTCCTTAAACTCATTATACCATCTAAAAGGAACCTTTCTGAGCCAACTTGGTCAATGGGGTTGCAATGGATGAAAACCCTCTATAAAACGATCGATAGTAATCTATCAAGAAGTCCTGGATCTCAATAACATTAGTAGGTCTAGATCCCAATTTTGAACCGCCTCCGTCTTTCTTAGGATCAATGAAATTGGTAACGCTTGCATACGGGTTGAGTGGGCAGAAAGATTAAAAAAACTGCGGAGGAATTTAGAAATATATTTTGACCTGCCCACAACTGAGTGGGTTAATTTGGGTGGTATATATTTGATATCTTTGGTGGTGAAGGAGGCTGCGTGAGAAGTGCTGACTTGTTTTGAATAATCTCAAAGGTCAACTCAATTGATTTCTTTAAACAACTATTTGAAGTTGGAAAGAGACCATTTCAATAGTTTCTTTAAATCTTGTTAAAAAACTAAAGGCAAATTGGTTACTTAATTATGGGAGAGATATACGTATCATAATACGACTCGTTGCACCAAATCCCATGATCAAGCAAAGTTTGGCATTAATGAAAGAAATCGTATTTTGATTTTTCGAAATGCAAGAATTTGCATTCTCACTATTCTTCAAGTAACTTTTTAAATATATTGGTACTACCATTGTACTTAAATTTCTTCAACAGTTTGTCGTGTCAAACAATATTATCGCAACATTTTAATGGCCAACATTAAGCACTTTTGACTTTACTTTTCTATGTATTTTAATTTATCTAATTCTACAATGTGAACTCCCTTTAACTTTAAGAATTGTCTCACATTTTGCTTCCTCCGCCTCCACTTCTAGATTCCACTCCAAAAAAAAAAAATCCCCATTTTTCCTAACAAAATAAAATATTCATTTCCTAAAGAATTTTCCCATTTAAAAAGTATTGCTATTTTTTCCTGTTGTTTTGTGGTCATTCAGACGCCAAATATATATTCAACCATATATCCTTTAACTACCACTATTTGGTAAATACTTACCAACGCTGAGTATTTACATCAAACTATATTAACTCACTATGTTAATTAATTTAATTAGATGAGAATGCATGTAATTTATCATGGTTAAATGATTGAAGTCCATATACAAGATACATATCATATATCTATTTGTTTGGTGTAACACCCGATGAGAGTAAATTTTTACCCAACTATTTCCTAAACACACATACTCTCTCTATATATATAAGTACTTATTTCCATCTTAAGTCACATCACCAATTTTCTTCACACTTTAGATTAATTCTATTCTCTATATATATCTCTCTCTCTACTATGATTACAAGAGTGTGTTATGGTGAAGAAGAAAAGATGGACATCAATATGCTGGAAAGAAATATTGATGAAGAAGAAGAAGATACTCTTTCTTTTTGTGATCTTCCAATTTATAGCAATGCTAGTGAACTGAAAAAGTACTATTCAAGTGAATTAATACAAACCTCAACTGCTTTTCAATCATCATTAGTGGAGGAGAAAGACTTCTTTCAGTTCTATAATGAAGAATGGAGTAAGAATATATTGTCCCATAATCTTCACCATCCCCCTCAAGATATCATCTTCTGTGGGAAACTCATTCCACAGAAAAACCCCATATCCAAAAGCAACCCAAATATTAAGCTCGTAAGCAAGAGGCAAATTAGTGAGAAAAAACGTGGTATTTTTGGATGGAATAATTATGTTACTTTTTTTCAAGGTAAGAGCTCAAGATGGTACTTGTTCTTTTTTGGATTGACAAAATTTTCAACGGAGATGGAATTGAGGGATATCAAGAATCGATGGAGTCGTAAAGTTCCATCATCAAATTCTTTTTTAAATAGAAAATGTAGTAAGGACAAAGACAAGGGTTTCTGGTGGGTAATCAAAACGTTGAGTTGTAGCAGCAAGTCCTACCATGCACAGGCCATGGTCAAGACATCCATTCATTACATCCCACAATTATGA